>JACCGJ010023882.1:0-16122 GCA_013407085.1 Atriophallophorus winterbourni | reverse complement strand
ATCCTTTAATAAGCGGAAAAATATTCAAAAATTCCGCTTGTTTAGTTCAGTTCAGTTCAGTTTGCACAGGACTGTATGTGGCTAACGAGCCAATCGAGCGTCCAGATTTCTTTCGGTGGTATGCCACAGAAGAGCGTCCACCACTTCAAACAATATTTTCACAAATATCTTCTGGTATGAGAGTAATTTGGAATGCAACAGAAAAACTCCCCTCACCAATAGGTGAGGAGAAGCATTAGTGCGTTCCAAAGACAACATGAGGATCATACCAACTATTACCTTACGGATAAAAATCAGGAAATAATGAAGGCCACACAGAGTCAAGTCTATTTTTGAAACCCCCTACCGAAGTAGAACAAACAACGTCTTTAGTAAGTCGATTCCAGTAATTTACTACCCTCTCACTAAAGAAGAATTTACGAACATTTGACCTGACATGTCGCTTGGCCAGTTTTGATGGGTGGCCTCGAGTACTCACACATGGCGCTAGAGCATACAATTCACTGGGATGAATAGTACTGAAACCTGAAATGGTTTTGAAGGTTTCAATCAGTTCCACACGTAGCCTCCTCCTTTTTAGTGAGAAGAGCTCTAGACTCAGCAATCGTTCCTGATACACCTACCCGATTGCCCTACAATCATACAAGTATCTAAACGTTGAACACCTTCCAGCTTGGCAATATCTTTTTCCAAATAAGGTGACCATACTGGAACGCAATACTCGAGATGTGGTCTCACGACCGCTTTGTATAAAGGTATTAAAACCTCTAGGGACCTGCACGATAAAACTGATCGAAGGCGAAAAAGCTCTCTCCTAGCGCGTTGTGCAGCAGCTGCGCATTGATCAGCCCATTTAAAGTCCCCTGAAACTTCTATACCTATGTCACGAACTTTCGGCACCTCATTTATCTCAAGTATACCATCCGGACCAGCAACCTCAAGCTTCTTAATGACTTTAGACAAGAGATAGCTTTTAGTGGAGTTACCTGGTAGATCCCATGTAGCAGACCACTTGATAACCTTTCCAATATCCTCAAAAAGATCATGTCTTTCCAGTGATCCGATAATCTTGACATCATCCGCAAGAATATAGCGGGGACACATAAGCGACGCTGCCAAATAATCGATGAAAATGAGGAAACGTAGCGGTCCCAGTACGGAATCCTGTGAGACTCCACTAACAACTTTTACTTGCGACGAATACATATTTTCTATCCTGACACGAAAGAATCTATTGCCTAAGCATCCTATTATCCATTTAATCAGAAGATAATCGATACCCATATAACCAAGTTTGTCTGCAAGCAATCTGTGTTTCATCGAATCAGAGGCCTTGCAAAAGTCAAAATAAAAAAACCTCAACATGTTGGCCTTTATCTAGCCTCATTGTGACCTCGTTTAGAAAAAATAAAAGGTTAGTTAGGCACGACTATCCTTCAAGGAAGCCGTGCTGAGCAGAGTTCAGCAACGAGTAATCAACTAGATGGCGACAGATCCTATCCCTAATAAGTTTCTCCAGGATTTTACATAGGATGCTAGGAAACTTAAAGGTCTGTACTTGCAAACTGAGGATCGACTGCCAAGTAATGTATCGGGATCACATAGGCTAACTTCCAAATAATCGGAATATATCCATGTTGCAAGGAAGCGTTAAAAATACGACTCACAGGATCTGCTGATATTGGCGCCAGGTTCTTTATAATTTGAGGGTAACTTTCGTCTGGGCCAGCAGATTTATAGTGGTTAGTTGCTGCAAGAGCAAGTTTAACCTCATCATCAGTGAAAAATAACTCCTCAAGTGGAGTGACGATAACAGGCCTTTTAATGACCGGCATGTTAGGCGGATCTATTTGGCGATCAAGCCTATGGTGTTTTCATCATGGTATATTTTATTACATTAGTCCTACATATTTTGTCATTTGTTTTGTTATAATGAAACATGTAAAATATGTACATAATTAAAATATACGATTCACGCCGCGCTCGTTTTCTGCTTTGGGACAAGTCTATCGTCTGATTGTTTGTGATCTGTATGCCGTGTTACGTTGAGAACTGTGTTCCGGTTTATTGCGTTCAATAACCAGAGACGTACTTTGTTAGTGGTGAAATCTCCGCTGGATCAACCGCTACAAATTGGTGAGCCCCGAACATTTTTCTTTTTGAAATTTTCGTTCGTACCATATACTCCCAGTTATTTTGATTTTGCTGTCATATCTATTTTTCATTTACTAAATGGATTCTAAATCAGCATTTTCTAATACCCCATCTGAGGACATTTCTACCGACACTATGTCGCACTTTAGTCTTCCCTGTTTTGGTATGAACGACCCTCGCCTTTGGTTCGCACAGATCGAAGCAATTTTCGAGTCTTACCGCGTAAAAACTCAACGATCCCAGTATAATCGTGTAGTTGGTATGCTGCCATCGTCAGTCGCAAAGGAGGTTGCAGATTTAATTTACAACCGCCCTGCCGATAATCCGTACGATGCACTTAAACACGCCATTATCTCACGTATTTCATCTACTGACGAGCAAAACCTACGGAAACTTTTGTCCGGCTTAGAAATGGGTGATCACACTCCCTCACAACACCTGCGACATCTGCTTCAATTACAAGCAGACAAGCCTGTTGATGACAAGATCATTCGTGAATTATGGCAGCAGAGTCTTACAGCCGACGTCCGCAAAGTCTTAGCCATTATGGACAAGCACACCAGTCTCCAACACTTGGCACTCATTGCAGACGAACTTCACGATATCTCGCACAGCGTTACCTTGTCTCACGTCAGGCACACGAGTGACAAAAATCCCAGTACACAGACTCTGAGCGATTTTGAAGAGTTGAAGTTGATGTTCCATAACTTGTCACTGCAAGTACAAAACATCGCACGATCCCGGAGTAACTCACGAAATCATCATCCTCGTCAGCCCACGAAACGATCCACTAGTCGTTCTAACGGATCGCGAAGCCAGATAGTAGACACGGCAGCTCTCTCTGGCACCCTTCAAAGCCGTCTCTTCTACGTTACCGACGGCCACTAAAATGCGATTCCTCATCCACACGGGTGCCGAAATTAGCGTCATCCCACCATCCAGTATGGAACGCAAGAACCCGTCTTCGTTGACGTTACAGGCGGCAAACGGAACGAAAATTCCAACTTTCGGTCAACGATCACTTTTTGTCGAATTAGGTCTCAGACGTAACTTTCGGTGGATTTTCATTGTGGCGGATGTAAAAGTGCCAATTTTGGGTGCAGACTTCCTTTCTAATTTCAATCTTTCTGTTGATTTGGCTAATCGTAAGCTCACTGACAATTTAACATCATCATCATCATCAAAGGCAGCAATACACCGGTAGCACGTACCGAATGCTTAACTGCCATACAACCATTAAAAAGTAAAATCCTAAAAGATGGGGAAGGGTGGGACTTAAATTTCTACGGCTTCTATAGAAGAGTATGCACAAACAGACTGGGAAGAGGTGCCTACACCTCGAATGGAACATGCATTGAAACAAGTTTCGTGAACGAGTAGAGCAACATCAGCACGGCAGCTTCCTTGCGGCTTTCACTGTCATGCATCATAACAAGCTTTTCTCGTCACTCCGCTTGACAACATACAAGTTATGCAAACACTCCAAGAAGATGCTTTGTGCAAGACCGCCATTGAACACGGTTTCGGGACATATCCTGAAGCGTAACTAACCACTGCGATATTGATCGCGGGGACACCAGCCTGGAAGACGCGCTGCGCCTACTTTGGCAAGGTTACTAGTAAGAATTTTTAGCTGCCTATGCCATGTGACGGTTTGGCCACCCCGAGATTTACGCCAATCAGGATGTGGCGTCGCAAAAAGAATCTGTTTCGGCAGTCGGTGGTCCGGCATCCGTAAAACGTGACCCAACCAGCGTAACCTATGCAGGTTGATCTGCTTCTCTATATCGACATTACTACCAAACAACTTATTTCGGAGAGCATCGGTGCGCATACGATTGTAACAGCTAACTTCTAGAATGCTGCGGAGACACCGATTGTCAAATACTTGGAGACGCTGAATGTGTTCTTTGCGTAAGGTCCAGGTTTCGCACCCATATAGTAACACAGCTTGAACTGTCGCTTTATAGACTCTACCCTTGAGTAACAGAGATAGTCCTTTCTGACGCCAGAGGTGACCTAGGTTGCGGAATGCTACGGTCGCTTTAGAAATGCGTGCCGAGACCTGGGCATCTAACGATGCAGAATTATTGATACAACTACCGAGATACGTAAAACGATCCACAATTTCAAGCGCCTGATTGTCCAGTAATAAAGCGTTGTTCGATAAGTCGATGTCCTGCAGAAGAACACTGCACTTAGATGGCGCAAAACGCATTCCAAATGCGGGCACAATACTAGATAGCTTGTTCAGTATCGCCTGTGCATCTGTGTATGAGTCGAAGAGCAGAACTATGTCATCAGCATAATCCAAGTCGAGAAGCTTGACGCCTGGCATTATGTGAACTCCGAAAGCTGTGGCACCTTCGTTGCATAATTCCATAATTGCATCAATTACAAAATTGAACAAAAACGGAGAAATCGGGCATCCTTGTCGGACGCCACTTGTGGTGTGGAATTTGGGTGAGAGTTCATTGTAAACCCTAACGCATCCGGATGTATGAGCATAAAGTGCGCGTAGTATGTTGACATACTTATGCGAACGCCTTTGCACAGCAAGGTCTTAAACAGGACATTTCGATCGACTGAATCAAATGCTCCTTTGAAGTCTAAAAAGATGGCTATTGTCGGCTGTCGATAGGTGTGCCGCAGTTCTAATATCCGTCGAAGAGTAAAATGTGGTCGACACAGCCTCTGCCAGGCCGGAAGCCAGCTTGCTGCTCACGGATCTGTGATTCCCTATGCGATATTAATCTTCGAAGACATATGGACGCTAATAATCTCGTAATGATGGGAGTGAGACTTATCCCACGATGATTAGAGCATGAGCTTCGCACACCTTTTTTTAAATATAGGTATGATAACCGATTCGCCCCAACTCGGAGGGACGGATTCTGATAACCACACTTCACGGAGGAGATCGCCTAATGTGCTGATTAGGACTTGGCCACCTTCTTTGAACAAAACAGGCGGTATGTCATCGGGGCCAGCAGCTTTGAATCGTTTCATGGATTCGATACATGCTTTAATTTCTAAATCATTAGGGGATCTACGCTAACAGGCCAAGGATCACACTGCCTCAAGTGAGGGAATGATTCTGTTGCAGGCGACCAGCTAAATTGTTCTTCAAAATGTTCGGCCCAGCGTGACAGGCGGCGATTCTTATTAGTGATAAGAGTACCGTCTAATTCCGCTATAGTCTCACTCATTCCTTGTTTCGTAGGCCCAGTCGATCGAATAAGTTGGAAGAGTTTTCGCACGTTACCCGCATTATTTGCTATTTCCATTTCTTCGACCTTATTTAGCCACCACCTTTCTGTGTCTAGTCTTAAGCTCCGTTTAAGTTCATTCCTCACGCGTCTACGCTCTGTATTGTGTCCAGGACCATGAGGTATTTTGCGTCGCTGGTGAAGAATTTCTATAAAGCGCTGTGAAATCCAGTGGGACTTTTGGGTTGGTTGTGCAGTCTCACAGGCTGTTATTGCGGCGGCTCGCATAATCCCTGCTATTTTGTTCCACCTTTCATCGGTAGTTGCATACTGGGAAACTGGGAGTGAGTTACTCAAGGTGGTCCTATAAATTTCTTGAACTGCAGGCTGAAAGAATTTTTCGACAGCAATGCGTTTCCCATTCGAGGGCTTCGTACCGGATAACTTTAACGAGAACCTACATCGCACAAGAGCATGATATGAATCTACGCAGGTATTCCAGAAAGAGCGGCAGTCCTCAATGCAACCTCTCCAGCGAGCACTTATGGCGATATGGTCGATTTGGGCCGAAGGTGTTGCTTCCATCCGGCGAGCGCCATGTGGCACATTGACATCTTTTATGGCGAAAGGAGGTGCTGCTAATGAATAATCGAGATTGTGCACAGAATTGTATAAACCGTTCACCATTATCTGTGCGTTGGCTTTCAAGACCGAACATGCCACCTAATTGTGATTCAGATGCATCTAAGCGACCTAGTCTGGCATTCATATCTCCTGCTAAGACAACAATATCGGAGCGTTTTGCACGTCGCATAAGAGCATAAAGATCGTCGTAGAACGCGTTCTTCTCGTCGTCGGAATTGGTGTTAGTTGGAGCGTAAGTTGCTACAATAAACAAGCATCTCTGATTAGAAGATTTTGAGTTTGGTCTAATATTAGTGGCGAGTCTAACTGCGCACATCCTGCTATTGAGAGGAATCCAATCGATTAGACAGGATTCGGCACGTGAATTCAGCACTATACCAACACCCGCCTGTCCTGAAATGGCAGCTACAGAATCACCAGAGCAGCGCAAAAAGTAGCGAGTTGAAAGATTTGGGGCAGTAAGTTCAGTAATTATCGACGGATCATATAAGCGCGTTTCCGATAAACAGCAAACATCAATAGATAGACTATCTAAGGTAAGAGCCAGTGCAGCTTGTTGGCCTATTTGTCTCAGAGTCCTGACATTCATGGCTCCGATGTGAGCAGAGGTCCGTGGTTTGAGAAAGTGATCTATAGATTCGCGAACAGAAAATGTTCCAACATGTTCAGCGCGGTCTTTTCTAGAGCTGGGATTGACAGACGGAGAGTTGTTAAGAGTGGATGGGGGAGGGGAAGGGTCGGAAACAGTTTGAAGAGTAGGGCCAGCAGTAGCTTGTTTTCGCTTACCCGGCCTGCTGTATGCAGCAGGTAAGGCGACCCTGTTTATCGTGCGCGACGGCCGATGCACTATGGAGTTGGGTTTCGTAGTAATAGTCATGGTCATGGTTGTATGCGGGCTGGGATACTGCCAGGTCGCCCATGCCTAGACAGGAGAACAATTAGGGTTCTCGACCAAATCCTTCGGCTAAAAAGCCTGACCCACAAGGCAGCGGGTTAGGTTGAGACCGTGTTCGTCTGACCTCTATCCATTGACCTTCCTGGTATGAGTGACTCTAAAGGTGCTCGGAGAGCACCACCCAGCATAGCTTAATGGGTCATAGAGGTACACAAAATATCGCGCCACGTTAAGGTCCAGTCTCAGCGCGATGGATCCAGTCTCAGCGCGATGGGACAATTTAACAAAGCTTAATAAATTGGGAGTTTTCTGTAATTCACCCATACAAACAATTCGTGTGCTTATCCCAGACACATCCTCTACATACAGTTCCCTCGTGACAGAATTTTCCGATATTTTTGAACCTTCATCCTCTACTACTCCTGTCAAACACGATGTCAAACACCATATTTTGACCCGCGGCCCGCCCATTTTTAACAAACCTCGCAGATTGGCTCCCAAAAAGCTTGAAGTTGCCAAATTATAATTCGAGCACATGTTGGAGCTTGGTATCATTCGACCCTCTCATTCTCCCTGGGCTACCCCTCTGCACATGGTTGTAAAGAACAAAGCGGACGCCTGGCGTCCATGTGGTGATTATCGTGCCCTAAACCGAGTGACTGTCCCTGATCGTTATCCTATCCCCCACATACACGATTTTGCCCTATCCCTTAACGGCAAATCCGTTTTCTCCAAGTTGGATTTAGTTCGTGCCTATCATCAGATACCCGTCGCTGAAGAAGACATCCCAAAGACCGCAATCACTACTCCATTCGGTTTGTTTGAATTTCTGAAAATGCCATTTGGCCTACGAAATGCTGCTCAAAAATTCAAGAGATTCATGGATCAGGTTTTTCAAGGTTTGTCTTTTGTTCATGTGTATATTGATGATGTTCTTATCGCCAGTTCCACTCCTACAGAACACGTTGAACACCTGCGTACAGTTTTTTTTTTTTTTTCACATTACGGCATTATTGTCAATCCTGACAAATGTTTGTTTGGAGTTGCTTCCTTGGAAATCCTCGGTCATTTTGTCGACAGCTCTGGTATCAAACCTGTACCACAAAAAGTATCTGCCATCAGTGAGTATCCCTGTCCAACTTCCCTTCGCCAGTTGAGACGTTTTCTCGGTCTTGTGAACTATTATAGGCGGTTCATTCCACATTGTGCCGCTGTATCACAGCCAATGACAGATCTACTACGCGGAAAGGAGCGCGATTTTAAGATGAATGACAACGCCATCAAGTCGTTCGAATGTTTAAAATCTGCCTTGAACGCAGCTACTTCACTGACGTACATGTCTACGTGTTCCAATGCGGAGTTATCACTCGCCACAGACGCCTCTCAAGAAGCAGTCGGTGCAGTCCTTCAACAAGAAGTCGACGGTATCACCAAACCACTTGCTTTCTTTTCCCGACGTCTCCAACCAGCTCAGACACGATATAGTACGTTTGGTCGTGAATTGTTTGGCCATCTATTATGCAATACGTCATTTTCGCCATTTGCTAGAAGGTCGCAATTTCACTGTTTGGACCGATCACAAGCCCTTAACATTTGCCCTTGCTGCTGCTTCAGATAAATATTCACCTCGTGAGATCCGACATTTGGACTTTATTTCCCAATTCACAAGTGATATTAAATATTTGTCTGGACCGTCCAATACTGTTGCTGATGCATTTTCCCGTATGGAAATTTCTGCAGTCCGTCATTCCCCCTTGGATCTACAGCAGCTAGCCCTTGCTCAACAGAACGACCCGGAACTCCAACAGTACGACACATCATCATTTTCTCGTGTTCGACAAATTCCTGTGCCCAATTCAAACTTGCATATATTGTGTGATTTTTCTACTACCCAACCCCGTCCTTTGGTTCCCGCTTCCTTCAGACGAATTGTTTTTGATCAAATCCACGGTCTATCTCATCCCGGTATCCGCGCTACTCGCAAACTTATCAGCGAGCGTTTTATCTGGCCGAGTATGCATAAAGACATTCAATCATGGACTAAATCTTGCATCCAGTGTCAACGCAGCAAAGTACAGCGTCATACCATCAGCGCCCCTGGATTATTTCCTCTACCGCGCGAACGTTTCCAACATGTCCACATCGATCTGGTAGGTCCCATGGCTATATCCAATGGTTTTACATACATTCTCACTTGTATTGATCGTTTCACCCGTTGGCCCATAGCTGTTCCTATTCCTGACATTAGTGCGGAAACGGTGGCGAAAACTTTCCTGCAAAGCTGGATTAGCAACTTTGGTGTTCCATCAACCATAACCACTGACCGTGGATCCCAATTTCATTCGACCCTGTTTCGTGAGTTAAATAACCTTCTTGGTACGAACCACATTCGAACTACAGCATATCATCCCTGTGCTAATGGTCTGGTGGAAAGATTTCATCGCCAGTTGAAGGCTGCGTTGATGTCTCATGGAAATACAGAGTATTGGGCAGAGCATTTGCCATTAATTCTTCTCGGTATCCGTACGTCTGTGAAAGAAGATCTTGGTTGTTCTGCGGCTGAGTTACTATATGGCATGACACTTCGTCTCCCAGGTGAGTTGATCGCATCACCTGACGTTCCAATTGACGTTAGCATTCCTCATTACGTCAATCGTTTACGAACATTCATGCGTCAATTACGCGTAACTCCTACCCGTTCCAATACCCGTCCTTTTTATCTTCCTGCCGATTTGCGAACATGTGATTTTGTTTTTGTTAGAACGGATCAGGTTCGTAGACCTCTTCAACCTCCCTACACTGGCCCTTTCAAAGTAATCAGCAGACATGCAAAGTATTTTGTCATCGACAAGAATGGTGAGCACGACACCGTCAGCATTGATCGTCTCAAAGTCGCCTATGTTGAGTCTGCTGTCTCTTCGGAACATGACGCTGTTCCAACCAAGATTGAAAGCACTGCTAAGACTGTAGTTATTCCATCCCCACCTAGTCCCTCAAATCCAAGTGAACATTCATCACAGTCCACACAGTCTACCCAACCATGTATATACTCACCCCCCATCCGTCCCCGAACTCGTTCCGGTCGTACCGTCAGGTGGCCCGCAAATCTTGCAGACTATGCGGATTAACTTTTCGTTTCGAGCGTTTCACTCTCTTCTAACGCTCTAGGGAGGGAGTATTATGGTGTTTTCATCATGGTATATTTTATTACATTAATCCTACATATTTTGTCATTTGTTTTGTTATAATGAAACATGTAAAATATGTACACAATTTGAATATACGATTCACGCCGCGCTCGTGTTCTGCTTTGGGACAAGTCTATCGTCTGATTGTTTGTGATCTGTATGCCGTGTTACGTTGAGAACTGTGTTCCGGTTTATTGCGTTCAATAACCAGAGACGTACTTTGTTAGTGGTGAAATCTCCGCTAGATCAACCGCTACAAGCCTCTGAACAGCAGTGAAATGTATGAGAGAGGCCGAAGTCATTTCTGAATCTGAAACTATTTGAGTTCCGTTTTCGTGCTAAACGTTGCCAATTCAATCGCGCGTTTTGCCTTTGGATTGAGTATAACTATAGTAACGCTTTGGGCACTGCTTTATATTGCGTGCCAACCGTGATTCAAAGTCACGTTTTGCTTTGCGTTGGATTCCCACAGACTTATCTCTTACCATTTTATACCTTGTTCAGGACCGTTGTGTCCGAGAAGCTTTGTGAGTTTCCCAAGGACGGTCCCTCATTCTAATCACTCGTCGCATCGCAGGTGTCCACCACTGTGGCTTGTTGCGTTGCTTGACGTGAACCAACCTATCTTGCAGGGTAGACAGGCAGTGGAGCATAAGCTGCCAGTTTGTTGCTATATGATCACCTACATATTGAGACAAAAACTTTTTAGCTTCCTCTGAGACGACTTCCCAGTCTACGCGATTGAAATTGCGCCTCAGTTTAGGAGGAGGTTTTACATACTTGCGTCTTAGTTGGAATCTGATCACAACGTGATCACTTCTTCCTAGTGGAGTGAGATAATCTACCTGGCGAATCATTTCTTCGCTTGAGGAGATAACGAGATCGAGGATCGAAGGTAAGCAGCCCTGGCGGAATCTTGTGGGCTCATTGACATCTTGACTCATGGCATGCATATGAGTCCATTCGAAGAAGTCCTCAGACATCTTATCAGATGAACAGCACTCGTTCAGCCAAGATATATGTGTTAGGGCAAAATTGCCAACTATAAGAACCTGGGACCCGAGCGTGTGCAGCAAACTGAGATTGCCAAGCAAATTTTGCAAGTCCTGAGGTCCTGATTGCGAGCTCATATAAGCTCGTGCTATAACCATTGATTGCTTGTACGATTGAACGATACATGAGCTAAGTTGGACGTTGTGCGTGCTAAGCCTAACGCTTGATTCTATATTTCGAAGAGCTAGTCTGAGAAAGATAGCAACTCCACTCCCGTTTAGTTCACCTGGTCTATCACATCTGACCACAGAATAACTACTTAAAATTGAGTCAGAAATATGGTCAGTTGCAGATAGTCAGGTTTCGGACAGTGCTATTAAATGCGGTCGTAACTCATGCGCTATGATGAAAGGTTCAGACAACTTATTTCGGATACTACATGAGTTTCCGTATATCACTGTGGCGACGATGTCTCGCGATATATTCACACTAAGTCCAGGTTGATACTCGGGCGTAATACCCGATGAGTCAGCACGTTTTTTGGTGTGCTGCTTAAGAGAGTGGATTCGCCTTGCGCGGCATGAAGTTTTGCCGTACCTTGAAGGCCGCTAATCACGAGCGGTGGAATTTTAGGGACAATACTGTGATTATCGTTTTCATCTTCAGATCCATCCGTGATTTCCATACATATCAAAGAGCCATCCTTTTCTAAAGAAAAGCGCCTTCTGTTATAATTTACATCATAACGTGAATTCTTTGACCTATCGGATTCCTTCTTGTCGTCGGGCACGACAACATGTTTCCCTTTGTTAGTTTCATTTAAAACAATGAAACTTGCGAGGAACCGGTCACGTTTAGACTGCAAGACAAATTCAACTAAAATGGTCTTGGAGAGTGACTGGACTCACTTTTGGCACCCTTGTAGCAGACTATTGTCTCTACACATTCACCATCGTACACGCCTACCTATTCAACATTTGGCAATCCCACAATTTAAAGGCCAACCAACGTCACGTGAACAATTATCGATCTTCGCGCCACGGTCAGCCATATCGACCACCTTTCAAATACACATTCAAATGGTGCGAAGCAACGGGCAATCGGATCAGATATAATAACACGGACAGGCAACGAACGACACACTGCCTCTGCATCCCGATCCATTCTTCCTGTTTTTGTTTCAACCCATGTACAGAACAACACTTTCGTTCTGCAAAGATAAGATTCGGCGTACCAGTGTTGTTCTATGAGCCAAGACGTGGGGGTTCGAAAGCGAAACCCACGCTAGGAGCCACTATCAGCCAACACCGCTAGGGCCGTAACCTAAACTGGTGAGCCCGAAAAAGAATACACGGTGAGTCTTTTCCTGATCTTTTGACGATTCTTATTGCATTTACATTTTCGTGCCATTTTCCTCCATGAGTGAGCCCCAGAGAGATTCTAGTCCGGTAACTATTAACACCGTCGCCTTCATCATTCCCCAGTTCTGGACTTAAAAACCAAAGCTGTGGTTCCTTCAGGCAGAATCTTTCTTTGAGATCAAACGCGTACTGCAAGACAAACTCAAGATCCATTATTTTTTCAGTTCAGTTCAGTTTGCACAGGACAGTATGTGGCTAACAAGCCAATCGAGCGTCCAGAATTTCTTTCGGTGGAAAGCTGCAGAGAAGCACCCACCACTGCCAAAACGTATATTTTTTTGTCTGTTTGAAATCTTCGCCGATCGCGAAGCCAAGAGATTATCCGGGTTGAACTTAGGAAGCACCGCGTTATAGCCGATGCTGGAAAAAGAAAAACAGTTTCTCTTCACCAGCACGGTGAGAGGTTAGCTGAAGTAGCATTGTGTATAATAAAAATTAAAAAACACAGAACTCTAGCCCTCAGTATACTTACGGGATAACGCTAAAAAATGAAAAACCTAAGCTTGTAAAGCAATTAAGGCGAGTATTCAGGAAACAACTTACCCCAGTTGCGGTCCAACCCCTGCTTAAAACTAGACACGGTACTGCAGGATATAAGTTCTTCTGGAAGCCGGTTTCAGAAATTTACCACCCTGAGGCTGAAAAAGTGTTTCCTGGAGTCTAGCCGACATCGCTCCTTAGCAAGTTTGAGTGAATGGCCCCGGGTACCCAGCTCAGGACTTAAGGCAAAGAAGTCGGTCATGCTAACGCCACTTAACCCCTTCAAGATCCTAAAGGTTTCAATTAAGTCACCTCTCAAACGACGGCGCGTAAGTGAAAAAAGATCTAGGGACGTTAGGCGTGCAGCGTAAGGTTTCCCTCGCTGACCCTCAATCATGCGAGTTGCGAGACGCTGTACGCTTTCGAGTTGAACGATATCCTTCTTGTAGTAAGGGCACCACGCCTGGACACAATATTCTAAATGCGGCCTAACTAATGCCTTGTAAAGGGGCAGGAATACCTCGGGTCTTCTGCTGGATAACACGGATCGCAGCCGAAAGAGAACTTTGCGAGCACGTTGAGCTGCACGCAACCCTCACTTGCGAGTCACTGTCCTTAGTCCAAGATATTTTGCTGAAGAAGCCATGTACTTATGAGGATCTAAAAGCAGCCCTGATCACCCGACTAACAGAGTCCGAACGACTTCGTGTTCAGCGGCTTTTAACGCAGGAAGAGCTTGGGGATCGGACACCGACCCAATTACTCAGAAGCATGCAATCGTTGATCGGCAACATAACGATCGATGAACGCTTCTTGAAGCAACTCTTTCTTCAACGCCTCCCAGTACACGTTCAGCAAATAATGGCTAATTTTGTGGACATGGTTGGCATCGCACAGCTTGCGGAGATGGCAGACAAGATCGTCGAGATTAAGCAGCCCACCGTAAGCACAGTTGTCAAGGCGGATCCAATTGACGACCACCACGGTCGTGCAATCCGCAGTTTGGAAAGTCGGCTAAACAGGCTTATGAGGGATAAGAGTACTAAGAGGAGTCGCAGTCCAAATAAGCGAGGGTTTTGCTGGTACCACGCGCGCTTTGGAAGTAGAGCCCGTAAGTGTTATAAACCATGCTCCTTCCATAAATCGGGAAACTCGAATGCCAGTTCGTGATGGCGACCGCAAGGACTGGCATTTGTCAAAAGGGTCGCCTGTTTTACGTACGAAACGTTACAACTAACATGAAGTTTATCGTCGATACTGGAGCTCAAATAAGCGTCATACCTCCACGCCCACAAGATAAAAACAAACTATCCAGTATCGTGTTGCGCGCAGTAAATGGTAAAGCAATACGCACATACGGCAAAAGATTCCTCACCCTCAATTTAGGCCTTCGAAGACCTATAAATTGGGTTTTTACCATAGCCGACGTTAATAATCCTCTATTGGGATTAGACATATTCCAACATCACGGAATAGTAGTTGACCCTAAAAGGTGCAAGCTGATAGACGGCGTAAAGAACCTTACCATTAACGGCTCGCACACTACATGCACGTCTCCCACCGTAAAGAGAGATATTCTCGTTATCACAATTTACGAATTTTATTCTGGATCAGTATGTCGCATTACAAACATTCGAAATCGTCAAGAACAGCATACCGTACTACATCTCAATTAAAAAAATGTTCGGTTGTTCTGGATGAAAATATGTCTACGGTTCTGACCACGGTACAGAACCTAGAAAACAAGATCGATTCCGTCACGGCTAAGCTGTCCACGGTCTCGAAAATTTGCAATATCTTAGAGCCTCTTACCTTCCTACTTGACATCAGTTGTGTATTAGACTCAGATTTACTTCAACGCACGGGTCGATTTATAGAGTCGCTATCCTCAGAAATTAAGCAGCGCCGAAGCCGTGCCAAAATCCTTATTCTTCTTAACGTGGCTGACAGATATCCTTTAGTCGATCTTAAAAAGATATTGCTGTCGCGATATGGCTTCCCCATAGATTCAGCATCTTTTACTAGACTCAGAAAACCTCCCAATCGTAGTAATGCACCGATTTTAATAAAATTTGCCGACGAAAATTATTCGTCGCACATAATTAATAACCAACTAGTATTAAAACTTTTACCCCAATTTTCTAATGTGTTGATCAAACCTGACAACACACCTTTACAACGAAAGTGCCTTCGCAAAATTTCTAAAGTTGTAAAACGCTCAACTGATATCGACAACCTCATTGACTTGGATGTTGTTGATAATTCCGCATCAGCTACTGCACCCGTAACTCAAACTCAAACTTCTGATGTTACTCCTATCTCAAGTACCACCACCCCAACAGCTAATTCTAAGTTAAACATTGATGACGCAATGTTAACACCTGGCACTAATAGCCATGTCCCCACTAAGGAAAACGTCACCGCAGCTTTGCAGCCCTTAGCTCGACCTATAATTAAAGCCACAAAAAAAGTCGTGCTCCCTGTCTTCAAATCAAATTCACCCTTACTACGTGGTGGACCGCGCATCATTAGGAACCATACGATCGGGCGTAATTTTGATGGAAATAATCCATCTAATGGCTCATGTAATTACCACCCCATACATAGACGGTTCCCGGTTATACCTGGCCCACTTAATCCACTTATCCTCCCGCAAAGTCCCTTTTATCCCAAGCAGCCCTATTACTATCCTCCTCCAAGACCCTAAACTTCTCCACTCCAATACGCTCCACGTCTTCTAGATCAGCGCCCCCTCATGAATGGGAACCCGTTTAGTGCTTACACAAACCCATTTCAAAACATGTATGGCTCAATAGAAAATTTTCCTTTCCTTTACCACAACCCTTACCCATATTAGCTCCGACAATTTCAAACAACTCGTGTAAATCGTTTTCTATTACGCATGTTTAATATCCTAAAATTCGCCTTCTGTTACTTAATGCTCGGTCAATTATTTCTAAGCTCCCTGCCCTTCAACATTTCTTGCTCTCAAACCCACACGAAATAGTTCTTATAACAGAAACGTGGACAACTAATGACGTTCCCAACCTTTCACTTGAACTAGCCAACTATTTTATGTTTCGTAGGGACCGCAACCACACTCGTGGTGGTGGTATTCTTATTTATGTTAGTACAGA
>JACCGJ010023881.1:0-61958 GCA_013407085.1 Atriophallophorus winterbourni | reverse complement strand
ATCTTCTGCAGAGATCAAGAGCACTCCCGGCATCTTTCACAGACGGTGTCTGACTGAGTGATTGCAATTTGTCATGAGTCTGTGATTACCAATCACAGAGAATTTACGTGATTTTCTTGTGCGTGCGTGCGACTCAGTTAGCACACTGTAGGCCAGGCTGCCTGTGTCTCGCCAAGCTGTGTGTCAGTTCTATTCTTAACGCACTGCAGGCCAATCTTGACGGAGCGTTGCGGGTTAAAAGCCAGACAAAGCGAGTTCGTTGTAAGCATGTACTTTATTGAACAAACATAGCTGTCGGGAAAGTGTACGGTGTTCGTAATAAGCGAGATTCGTAACGAAACAGGTCGGGTTAGCATTGTTTCAAATTAAAGCTTGCCGATAGGGAATTTATTTGGGAAATCATGGTGGTTCGCTATAAGCGGGAAGTCGTTGTAAAGCGAGTTCGTTGAAGTTGGGGTGCCACGGCTTTATGAAAGCACAAGCCTGATCCAGGCAAAGTGTCGAACAGTCAGAGACTGCACGTCGGCTAAGATACGGTCAGGTTGCCCATGCCTAGACAGATATGAGAAAGAAAATAGAAATGGGACAGTCGTTATTGCTAATTCTGCGGGAAAGTGACAGCTTCTGCCAATTCTACTATAAATAATCACATCGCAGTAAAGTATAGAAAACACATTTACGAAAACATACCTGGTCCAAAAACACGAACACGCGTAGCATCAAATTTGCGACGAATCGGAGCACCTGGTTTAAGCTTAGCATTTGGAAATTGACTCATGTATGTCATCACAGACATTTCATCAACTTTTGGGTTGGTTAATTCCTCTGGGTGAATCAATTGAGGAACATCTAACCATTCTTCTGCCGTAGACATAGCCTCGGTAGCGTTCTGTAAAGCTTGATTCTTTTCCCAAAGTGACCAGTCGGGACACAAACCAGGAGCGCATGCATCAACAAGTGCTCCTATTGCAATACCATTATTCCAATCTGTAGTGAAATTTTTAATTGGTAGTTGAGGTATTTTCGTTTTTATCCAATTGAGCAGCCGTTGGCGCGGTCCGTCAACTTGCTCTGTCTAAAACCAAAAATGATTTCCAAACAATTAATTTGAAATAAAATATAAGCAAGGATGCAGGTGAGGTGAAAACAGTGCAGAGTGCGGCGGGGTTGCGTATGCGTGCTTAGTTACCTGTTCGCTTTTTGATTTTCGAACTTCCCCAGACACAGCTGGACCAGTCTATTGTTGTAAACAGAAGGATTAAAAATGGGTTAAACTACTTATTTGTGTGATATTTAAAAAAAATGTATTGCGAAAGTAGTTTTTTAATAAGGAAATGGTGAATTTTAAAAAATCTAGTTCGAAATACCAAATTTTAATGTTCAATATTATGTTTATTCAGAAATAACCAAATCTGGTTGTTATACTTACTTGCTTTTTGGCTTCACCTTCATAAATTGGTATTGATATGGAGTAATGCATGATCAAGGTCCAGATAAGTCCAAGAATAATCTTCAGGTTGCAGTCGACGATGTGGCTGCTGTCTATATAAAAGTATTATTTTGTTGCATGGACTGACCGATATTCACCAATCGCAATTTTTCCTTTTCTTCGAGAAATTTCAAGACTTTAGTCACATTTTCGAATTTCTGAGTACGGAAATTCGGCTTTTTGATGACTTGTTGAAACTTGTGTTTAGTCAGAACTTCGACCAAAGCAATCAACCGAAGTCCATCTGACAAATCAGTCTCAAGATTATCGACATGTGTATTCGCTTTCTTGAGGTGTTCATTCACCCATCGAGTAAAAGTATTTTTTTGAATTAATTTCCATTCAGCGTCTTCAGCTAGACCACGTTCTGCCATCACGGATTCACCACCTGAATTCTCATTACCCGCCACTTCCTTATCTATATGAGGCCGCGGTTTCAGATGGGCCATTCTGATTGGCTAAAAAGATGGAGAAATATGACACTCACACAAATAGTAAAATATCACACAATAGTTCGCAAACGCAAAATATTTTGAAGATCATTGGAGGAAATTATGCACACATTTGCATTTATTGATTTATTATTCTCATGAAAATAAAAATATTTGGTTTGGTTCAAATAATTTAATAAATAAATACTTTGAATGATTTAATATGTTACGATGCCGCTGAACTTTTAAAATATATTGGAAAGATAGCATGAGATATGTTTTTAGCAAACGACGTATCTATGAGCATTCATAAATTCTGCTGATGGTGAAAACTCAAAAAGTACAACAATAAAGACAGAAAAGTTTGCAAATCTGAATGTCGTGATTTCATACAAAATTATACTATAATAAAGAGAGTTTGGTACAACATTTAGTCCTACATATGCTGATAATAATACGTGTAGTATGGTGGTACTTTCATCATTGTATATTTTTTCGATTTATCGTAAATATTTCGAAATTGATTTGTCATAATTCATACATGCTAAAATTTACATAAACGGAATTTATTCTATAAATTGCTTAGTTGTTTTACTGTTAGAGAGATATGTTTAAATAATGCGTTGTGTTTGTTTGCCACCTTAGGTTTACAAGGATGTTCCAATTCATTGGCTACGATGTTAGAAAGTGCACTATGTTAATAGTCAGATCTACGTTGGATCTACCCATAAAAATCAATCTCGGTCAATTTTTCTTTTAGAAATTATCAATTTTATTAATACTTCCATATATTCAGATTTTGCTGTCATGTGATTTAATTTTTAAATGAAACATGAATCATCATTTCATATTCAGTATCTGAGGGAATCTGTAATTTATGGTTTTACAAAGATATCAAAATGTATATCTTTCTAAATGAAGATAGACTTTTGTAGGAATTTTTTTTCCGTGCTCACCGAAAACTGTCAAGTGTTATTAAATAACTTAACGGTGGAGTCAGTGCACGAGTCACGAGTCTTGGCCAGTCTATCTTTGGAAGTTCAAGGTAGAATTATCAAATAAAAATGCAAGCCTTTTGCAAATATACATCGAGTTCAATATTTAGATCACTTTCAAATTTACTCATTTAAATTCACAACTGGAAGTCTATTAAAATATCATCGGTCGAAACATTTGCATTAGCTTGCTTCTGTTTTTCTTAACCGTGCTGTAATGGAAAGCTTACTACAATGTTTTGAAAACTTGTAGCTCAGGTACGAGATTGTAGGTGTTCTTTGTTCTTCGAGCAGGTATATTTGATTGCGGACGCTTCTACATCAAACTAGATAACGTCATAAGTGAATCTTCTTGCGAACCGCCTGGCCGATGGGCATCATTCGAATTTATCTGTTGCGTCGCGAACTCATCTACTGTGTTTGGCTAGTATTCTTGCATGTCCTCATTGTTGTTGTGTACTCATTGGTCCGTAGCCCTCATTTAATGAAATGTACTCATTGATTGGATATGGTGTTTGAAACCACGCGTCGAGAAACTCTCGAACGTGGAAAGTTCCGCATTCAGTGATGATTTCTGTTCTATCCTAATTGAATTCGTGTCATTCGTGATAAATGTTTACCGATATTAATGTTTTGCGGTCATGTTGTCGTGTAAACAGTTTGTGTTCATGTATCATTGTTTCTAATCTTCTTCCAGTCTGTCGGATATTATATTTTTAACAATCGGAAAACGGATAATGTACATGTTGTTATTTTGTTCTCCCTTAAAAAACGTGTGTTTGACGTTGACTAGTTGGTTTCTCATTGACGATCCAGGTTTGTGAGCAGCATTAATTTCAACCGCACGAAGGATTCTAGCGCTATTATTCGAAATATGTTGTATACATGGAAGTGTTGTTCACATGTCATTGGGTTGTAGAGTCTTTGTTGTGAATGATGAAGTTTTGTGGGTGTTCAATCTTCCGGACAAGTTTGAATAAATATTTCTCCTCTTCTTTCTTGAGTTCGCTTCTACAACAGTGTGTTTTCGCGTAATTGATTAGTGTTCGGACAAAGCTTCGCTTGTTGGTTGTCGAGTGCTTGCTTCTGAAGTTCCAAATTTGATCAGTATGTGTTCCTCTCCTGTATACACCTCGTTCTTTGTGTCATGTTTCTGTTCTTCGCACGGACACAATGAGAAACGGTTCTGTAGAATTTATCAGTTTTTATCGGTATTCTAATTTGAAATCGTTTATCCATTGATGTTACCGTGTGTTGCTAGACACGGAGATTGACAGATGAATTGGCTGAGCAGCTGTCAGATTGTCCCGTTTCAACTAAGTGCCTCGGGTAACTGCGAGTTGATTGTGCAGACAAGCATGCGGAATAAAGCGCGTGCGTACTATGTGCTACATTGTTGTTGGCCTCCGTCGGTCGATGTCGACCATGGATGTACATCACATCGCATGAATTTCATGTTTTGAAACTTTTTGAATGACTAAACAGTCCGATTCGGGAGGAACAATCTCTCCCGCAGCGCTTGCAACGATAGTCAGAACTCTGTTGTATTGCATCAGTTGCACGCCGGCGGCGTGATCTGCGTTCAGCAGCCAGGAGCTGTATTTGCTCCTCCCCGGCTTGCAGTCGACGCTTTACACAATGCCTCCAAATTAAGCGGTTAAGAGCAAGTCTTCCCAGCTTGCGGGGTCAATGTCCAAGCTTTCATATCTCTTTTTTTCAAAACATATTTGTACACCGCAAAGTGCGGTCTGCCCAATGGTCGACTTCCCAATTGCAACTCACCGTAATAGGTAGATCTTTCGGAATACGACAATTTTCCCATTATATAGACATGACCAAGCCACCGCAGGCGGCGCTGACGTAATAGGGTGAACATGCTCTGTAGACCAGCTTTTGAAAGCACTTCAGCGTTAGTCACTCTGTCCATCCACGATATGTTCAAGATACGACGGATGCTTCGTAGATGGAAAGCATTCAGCTTCCGTTCGTGTCTTGCGTGGGTGGCCCAGTTTCACTGCCGTATAGTAAAGCATTTAGTACGCACGCGCTGTATACCATCATCTTTGTCTTTACAGTCAGCTTGCGGTTACCCCAAACACGAGAGTTCAATCGGGACAAAATGACAGCTGCTCTGCCAATCCGCTTATCAATCTCCGTGTCTAGCGAGAGGTTATCCGCAATGGTTGAACCAAGATATGTAAATGATGTACTGGTTCAAGCTGACAGTTTCCAACAGTGATGATTGGGGCGATACAGTCCCTTGACCAAGGACTTTGGTCTTGCTCATGCTGATTGTTAGACCAAAAGTCTTTGCATGCCGACGAAAAACAGTCCATTAGCGACTGTAGGTTCTCTTGGGAGTGAGCAATAAAGGCTGCATCGTCGGCAAACAACAGTCACGGATTATCACATCCCGTACTTTGGTTTGTGCTCTCAACCGGTTCAGGTTGAAAAGCTTGCCATCACTTCGCGTGCGTATGTAAATGCCTCCTGTTCTAGTCTTAAAAGCGTGATTCAGAAGCAGAGCAAAAAAATGCCGAACAGCTTGGGAGCAAGAACACACCCTTGTTTGACGCCTCGGCGAATTTCAAATGCTTCTGAACTGCAACCGTTAAAATGGACTGAGCCTTTCATGCCTGAGTG
Source organism: Atriophallophorus winterbourni (assembly GCA_013407085.1). Taxonomy (NCBI): domain Eukaryota; kingdom Metazoa; phylum Platyhelminthes; class Trematoda; order Plagiorchiida; family Microphallidae; genus Atriophallophorus; species Atriophallophorus winterbourni. Next base: position 56,400 of record JACCGJ010023881.1, on the reverse strand, counting down.
GAACGAAATAACGAGTCTCAGAAGCCTTGGAGGGCAGTGAATTCTAGACCATCAAGACAAGACATGAGAATAAGTAGTTGGTTACCATTTATGGATTTACCACCGTATCTTAAACATATTGGTGAATAAAGGAAGTGATAATTGCTTTCTAGAGCTAATCTACAGAGCATGTTCACCATACTACCACAGCGCCTCGTACGTTGGCTAGAATATGTGTACAGAAAAATTGTCGTTTCCCAAAATATACACTTCACTTAGTTAAAATCAGAAAGTTGACCATTGAACTGGCCGCACTTGTGGTTCAATTATGTTGGTGAAAACTAGTAAATCTCCTGACATCAACTCCACGAGTTTTTGAAAAACAAGCTCTCGAGCGCTTACTTTTGGGGGGGTACTTCATAAATTGTCATCCGCATGCACATGCGGCTTTCGTTTGATGATCCTAGGTCACGCCATCAGCGTGCAACTGAAATCGATCTACCGATTACTACCTATCGCTGTGAGCACTGTGGGGGTATCGGATCTTCTGAGTCTTACTCTTTTGTCATCTAAACACGACATGCGATTGTGATGTACGTCTATGCAGGGCATCGACCACTTGAGGCTAACAAATATGTGGGTACTACTACTCACTGTCAAGCAAACTTTGCCATAATTTCTTTCAGTGAGAATGATCCTTGACTAAGCTCTATTAATATCTCATCATGTGATACTCAGCGATTACAAACAAGCGTTTGGAAACTGATGGCGTCTGTTACGTGATTTGCTTGTAGTTTCACCTTCAACCATGCTGCTGGTAATTGACTACGATCCATGCAAACAAGCAATCATCTCGTGTACTTGTTCAATGAAAAACGAAATCTGCGAAACATATTTTTTGGGGTAGTAATGTCAAAATCGATGAACAACACATTGATAACGTTACCTACGTAAGTCTACCTCGGCTAAATGAAATCTTTTTCATCCAGTATATTTATTTCCTGAAGCTGTGAGAACACGTGATGATAGTAAACAGTTGAGCGTATGAAAAGTATTTTTTACTAGTGATCTCGATAATGCGATCAGCTGTATGCCGTAAAGAGCGACATTCATGTGTTATGTTTATGGTGAATAACTGACTACTAATTCAAAATAAAAGGCTGAAATTTTAAGTGATTATAGGTAATAAATTTTGCTTTGCAACAGCATCAGAAAAATTCATCGGCAGATTTCAGGAATTATTCATACTTACTGAAGTATACAGTTCACAAAACAAGGTGTACAACGAAGAACGATTTTAAAATCATCTATCGTATAAAAACGATCAAGTTAAGGTAAAAGCAAGAGTTGCGGTCGTGAACTCGTCCGCTGGAGAAGCAACAACTGCGTCAGAAAATGTCGACGTAATATCAGAGGCGTAAGAAAATCAGCTTGATTAACAATGAGCAAAACAAGGTTGAAGATCGACGTGGCTCTCCTGCAAGAGACGCGATAACCATACACTGATATGCTAACAGAAAGAGGTTACACATCTTTTGGAAAAAAGGAGTTCTGATGCATGGAGATGCAAAATACTCTATTACACGCAGCAGAACCAAGCATCAGCGGGAGCGAGCGTATTTGGACTCTAAATCTGAACTGCATTACTGGTATCATTACGTTGGTAAACGTTTATGCACCGACGTTCTCTGTGACGCCTGCTGAAAAAGACGCTTTTTATCACAGCCTTGCAACAGTGTTCAAAAACGTGTAACAAAAAAATGTGTATTGGTATTGGATGATTTCAATGCTAGAGTTGGTGCAGATCACGAGTCTAGGCAAAACTGTCTCGGGAGGTTCGGTGTAGGTAAAACCAATAAAAATGAACAACGCCTTTTAGAATTATGCACACAGTTCATTTTTGGGGTCAGTAACACTTTCTTTCAAACAGAACTACGGCAAAAATTCTCTTGGAAACATCCTTGCTCTAAGCATGAGCATCAGCTTGATCCTATTCTTGTTAGGCGCACTAATATAGAAAGTGTACTCCTCATCATATAATATGAAAGCTCAGACTGCGACACTGACCATTCGCTGGTTTTTGCAAAACTGAAGTTTCCTCTGCTGTGCCAAGTATACATATTATTCGTATGTGCAAACCTAATCTATCTGCACGATTTGAAAAATGCATCCTCAGCCGAGTTCAGCAAGACAAACCCACTCGAATCGGTTTCAGAAAACGAAATCTCTAAAAAGCTGCGTTTGCAAAGTTGCACTATCAACTTACGGTCCGAAGAAAGCTCGAACGAGCGACTGGTTCGAAACGAAAGCTTTTGAGATGACTGCTTTGTTGGACCAGAAACGGTCAGCATTCTTGAAGTTCAGAGGTAAGCCAAAGGATGAAAATTTACGACTTCTAAAAGCAGCTAGAAATCAGGTCCAACAGACTGCAAGGCGATGTGAAAATGATTATTGTACTGGAATTAGCCTCAGTATCCAAAAGCTGTGGATACTGACAATTTTCACGGTATGTATGATGGGATCAAGAGAGCCATTCGTCCAAACTAACTTAATACGGATCTTATTAAGTCTCTAGCTGGTAACTCGATTGTCGGCAAAACTTAGCAGATGGAAGAATAGATAGAGCACTTCTTCTCTCTCTTCTCTAGGGAAAATACAGTTTTACCGCACTTACTTGATAATTTGAACGGTTACCAACCATTGAACATCTAGATACTCCCATTACCTTTGATGAGCTCAATAAGGCAATTAGCGAATGAGAATGGACCTAGTGACGATGGAATTCCACCTGAGCTCATCAAATGATGTTGAACAGCATTATTACTGCCTCTTCACCATTTGCTCATTCGGTGCTGACAGGATGAGTGTGCCTCGCAAGAGATGCGAGACACGAAGATCATCACGCTATTTGAGAATAAGAGTGATAGAGGCGACTGCAGCGATTACACAGGAATCTCCCTCTCGAATGTTGTAGGCAAATTGTTTGCTGAAGTTTCAAGATTCGAGATTCAAGCATTTATGGTCACAAAAAGCACATAGCTTCACAATTATCATAATATAGTTAATATTCGTTCACGAAAAAGTTGTACCGCTCCGGCTACAAGTTTTAGCTAATAGAATTTACTCCTAATCTTAATGTGGCTTCCGCAAGGGAAGATCAACCGTTAACATGATCTTCGCCCTAAGACAACTTCAAGAAAAGTGTCGGGAACAGCTTATGCCATTATACGCTGTTTTTATTGATTTGACGAAGGCATTCAACTACGTCAGCACGAAGGGTCTTTTCAAAATGATTGATCTGATAAGCTGCCCCCAAGACTGCTCAAACTCGTTATTTCCTTTCACTCTGGCATGAATTGCTCAGTCTATTTTAACAATTTTAGTTCAGAAGCATTTGAAATCCAGAGAGGCGTAAAACAAGAGTGTGTTCATGCTCCCACGTTGTTAGGCATTTTCTTTGCTCTGATTCTGAGTCACACTTTAAGCACGAAAAAAGGAGGCATTTACCTACGCACTTCAACCTGAACCGGTTGAGAGCACAAACCAAGTTACAGGATGTGCTAATCCGTGACCTGCTGTTTGCTGACAATGCAGCGTTTATTGCTCACTCCCAAGAGCACCTCCAGTCGTTAATAGACTGCTTTCCATTGGCATGCCTAGATTTGGGCCAACAATCAGCATGAGGAAGACCAAAGTCCTGGGTCAAGGGATTGTATTGCCCCCAATCATCACTGTTGGAAACTGTCAGCTTGAAGCATTACATCATTTCACATATCTTGGTTCAATCATTGCGTATAACCTCTTGCTGGACACATAGATTTATAGGTGAATCAGCAGAGCAGCTGTCATTTTGTCCCGATTGAACTCTCGTATTTGGGATAAACGCAGTTTGATTGTAAACACAAAGATGATGGTATACAACGAGTGCGTACTATATGTTTTACTGTACGGCAGTGAAATCTGGACCACCCACGTAGGACACGAACTGAAGCTAAATGCTTTTGAGCTACGAAGCATTCGTCGTACCTTGAACACAACGTGGATGGACAAAGTGCTTAATGCTGAAGTGCTTTAAAAAGCTGGTCTACAGAGCATGTTCGCCCTACTGCGACAGCGCCGCCTGCGGTGGCTGAGACAAGTCTACAGAATGGAAAATGGTCGTATCCCGAGAGATCTACTCTACGATAAGTTGCAATCAGGGAGTCGACCATTGGCAGACCGCACCTGCTGTACAAAGACTTTTGCAAAATAGATATGAACGCTCTTGTCCTTGACCCTTCGAGTTGGGAAGAACTTGCTCTTGACAGATCATATTGGAGGCATTGTGTACAGCGTCGTCTGCAAGCTGGGAAGGAGCAGATACAGCTCTTGGCTACTAAACGCAGATCACATCTCCGGCGTGCAACTGTCATCGATCGACCGAGTTATGCGAGCGCTGCGGGAGAGATTGTTCCTACCGAATCGGATTGTTTAATTATTCAAGAAGCTGCGGAACATAAAAAACATGCGATTATGACGTACATCCATGGTCGACATCGACTGAAGGAGGCCAACAACATAGGTGCACTTACGTACTCTGCTTATTTTCAAAATCCTTATAACAATGCGGTACGCGTCATCTGATTTCAACCACTGAATTGACTACTTGCCAGTAGCAATAATTGTTGACATCAAGTGAATACCAAGTTGTGATAAGTAAAGAGCGACCAACCTGTTCAATCAAATTTGCCAACACATATGACCATTGTCTTGATCGAAGAGCCTCATTTCATGCAATTCCATCCATGGATGCGTAGAAAATTCGTGCAACTAGAGAATTCGTAGTTATGACATGCAATCTACATACATGCTATTCGATGGCGTCGTAATACTCGGTGTCTATCCCAAACTAACTATTATCTAAATAAAGATGTGGACACCACATCGTTTTATCTTCTCTCACACATCATTACTGTTTAATTGAAAAACGCCGTATAGTGAGTAGTATTTTTAACTGCGAAATCTTTTAAATTTCTACCATATGTAAATATTTACTTCGATGATACAGCCCCAATCGATGCAGCTCACATGAAACGTGTAAAGTTCACAAATGTTCGAGTCTTTGTTCTATTGACGTTTCAGATAATCAAACACGAGGTGATCATATATGTAATTTCTCTATATGAGGTATTGTTTGTGCTCACTATGCATACCATTACATCCTAAGTACCATCGACGAAATAAAATCAAACCTATAAATATGTCATCATTTTATTTTAACAGTCCACATGGTAAGTGCTCAACCAAATAGTATATTTTAGTTTATACTATTTGTAAAACTAACTGAACAGTTTTTTAGTAGTTTATGGACCATTTATTGTGGTGCTCATATCCCTATCACCAAAAATATGGTTGTTAATAAGCACCTTGTTTGACCAGGAATCACCTTGTGACTCTGAATTTGAACACTGTCGTTTTTCGTAAAACCCATGTTTATCAACAACATGCAAGTATATCTTTGTTTACCTGCTGGTACTGTTTAAATTGGTAGACTACACTAAACGTGAAACCGCTTTGCAGGATATGCATAAACGATGAGTTTATTAAAAATATTTTTTGAAGTTCACGCTTTCAAATAAAACAATTCGTTATTTTTTATACGAATATATTTTCCAGGATTCCTAAAGCTAACAATTGAAAGCTCTAATTAATTTTAATACAACAATGTTATAAATATATTGATTATGGAATGACCTCAACAGAGTCTAGCTTAGTGTTTATATGATCCAGTTGTAAAATTTGAAACAATGTCTAAAACACATAATGCTTAAAACATACATATACATATTGCATGCACATGAGGAATTTTTTCTGGATTTGGTTATATTGCCTCATCTTGCGCCCGAAATACCTCAACATTGATGACACGTGTTTTAGTTGATTTTTTTAAAATCCACCTTATTGTGTAATCAGGATTGTTACCGATTCAAATTTAAGTAATAAACATTGGATTGGATTCTAGACGCAACCGATTTTGAAGATTCACAGAGTCAGCTCATTTGATCACATGTTGGTTTTATGAACACGAGTGCACAACGGAACGGAAAGCATAAGTACGACCACGATGCGCGTATGTTCCCGTGATGTTACCTAGTTAATTTTTATCTTTGAATTAAATTGTCATCAACATTTTGCCAACACTAATGAACCACTAATTTGATTAACTGCCAGTTGACTTTCCGTCTGTTGCAAATTCACTAGTCATCTGACGTTTTGCACCCGAATCAAGATTTATTTCAATACTAGGTAGGTTCTTGAGGTTCCGATAAGCAAACTTTGGGCTAATTGATGATTGGTTGGGATTATTCGCTGTTAAGTCTTCAAATAATTAAAACCCAATTATATTTTGTTTTCAGAGTTCTAACTACGATAACAGCGAAGCCTACAACATGTTTTGCAGCTCCGCTGATTTTGATTGAAAAGCTTCACATCAGTGACTAGTAACACTCGACTTCATCTAGTATTCAATTAGTGAGTTTTCAGTCAAACAACTAAAAAAGATGTTAGAGGAACTAGCACGTTTAAACACGACGCGAGTAGCCACTAGAATAAGCTAAATTTCGAAAAGGTAAAACATTCGTTGCATGATCATCAAGCTGATTTATATATCAAAATGTTCATGGTAACCGCTACTAGCTCATTCATAAACGCGCTTCGAATCCGGAGCACATCATTTATCCAAAGAGTTCTGAAGCATTGGGTTCCTCGAATGCATCTAAACTCGCATGATATTTAGCTAGGCCAGAAAATATTTTTCTGTATGGGTGATGAAATTATCAAACAATGATTTCCATAATCTCCTAATGAATTGATCTCTAAATGAATATTCAGTATTCTATTGATATTGATTTTTCGTTTTGTAAATGTATCTGGCTGCCGATCATTGGTTTACGATCATCGATGGGACTATACTGCAAATATAATCAAGATAAGATGGCCAATAAATATAGGCATCAGACATTTTTATCCACAACGTCTTTTGCAACAAGAAAGATTACAATTTACGTTTAGATTCTACATCGAATCTTAAGTGTTTTTAAAAACATGTATACTGATCAACACAAAATTTTTCAGACATCCAAATTCGTTTCGAAGAGAACGAACTAATTTTAAATTCTTATGTTTTTTTAGATGCGAGTAATGTTCAAGTCACAGATCTGGCTTTTGATAGAAACAACGTTATTAATTTTTATGTGTGGAACCGAACCGGATTAAATTTATTTGCTTAACTATTACTTGGATTATTTATGATCAACGGCAGAGAGTATAACTCATTCATCTAAAATTAATGATTTGAACCGAAGTTGTTGAACAATAACAAGATATCAACAAAAAGTTTAATCTAAGAATAATTAGTGAATTTTACTCACTGCAAATCTACTGTATTTCTACCCTCTCGTTAAATAAATATTGTAATAACCGTATGCTGTCTAATTCACACTCATATAATCTAAGAGTCTGATTACAGTTTCAATAGCAGGTGAAAAATGGAGGCATCCAAAAAAAATCGCGAAACGCACGATACTTACTGAATTAATTCTATACAGAAGTGATCACAATATCCCACACAGTCAGCTTTTAAACCCAGGTCGATATGAATGCAGATGCACACCCCACATTCAATCGCCCAATCAACGTTGGCATACTTGCAGCTAAGTGTGCAACATAGTATGTCATCGCACGGTGAATAACGGTTGGTCTTGTGCGATTCCGCTCACGTACTAATGCCAAAGTACAACGGAGATAAGGAGGAATGTGAAGTAGAAAATGATTAACTGTTGTGAAAAGCGCGCCATCTACATAGGTTATCTAAAAGCATTGAAAGTTTCAAGGTGAAATTATGATCGATGAGCTCTGTATGTGACTCAGGTGATGCCGGTGGCGCACCAAACTAAGTGCAGTTGCCAAAGTGAGCTTAAAGAAAGCTACCATGTGAAAATGTCTATATTGATAAAGAAATGAAATTTTCAGCAAATTGAGAGGAAAAATGTTAAATACTAGAATTCAAAATATAATGACAACTGTGTTTCTACGCCGGTAATTCTGATTGGCAAAATCCCAAACCATTTCATTGAAACAATGCAGTTTCCACGATATTATTGCTAACGGTTTTTATTAACAAAAATCTGAGAGGTTTATACAACAAATATTTTTGTTTTCTCAAAGGTCATGTGTAATTCCCCAAGCTACTTGTTTGATATAGAACATAGTCTTAATACATTAATCGGAACCACAATACACGTCTGTAAATTTTAAAGTGTATATTTTGTTATTGATCTCATATAAGCAAATATACACTGTATTGACTATGCCGTGTTATCGGTACTAAGTTGTAATGATATAGTGATATACTAAGACTGCAAGGTTATCGTTAGATTTCGCCTAGGATAGTTATTCAGTATTTGTCGGGAATCAGAGTTAGCTCTCGTACAGTTGACAAGTTTTGACTTGAATATAGCTAAATTGGTTGAGCTTATCAAATCGGCAGGTAGGGACTTCTAAACAGCACACACACCGAATCAAAATGCCTGTGATAGTTCTATGTGGACTTTGATATTTCCAAATTTCAGCCATGACCTCGGGGCTGCTGGAAGTTCGAATTGGCAATAATTTATCCATGGGGTGGGAAACCGTAGTGAGAACTTTGTACGCAAAGATAAGATCGGTTCGCATTCTCCTTTGTGAAAGCGTCCACTGTTCCAGTTGTCTGAGTTTAAGCGTTCGACAGTATTGCGGTTTCAACCGCATGGATAGAGGTGATGTTAGTATGAGAGAAATTCATCGCTTATTAAAGAGACACGATTGTTAAACGAGAAGAACATACACGATGTTACCAGATTTTCTACACGTTTTCAACGCTGTGCGTTGTGCGTATATATTTTTGAGCGACCTATTTCATAAAAAATGTTTGCTGTAGTATAGTATAGTGTACTAGGATAGGATACTAGAAATAGGATACTTACTTTTAGCTATGATTTGTAATCTAGGATCCGACAGCAAAAGCATACAAGATCGCATGCGCAATATAATAATGTATGTGCTTGATATTTGTATCCATGTTCGATTTTGTCCAAAAGTTACTAATAAACACGAATATGGAAAAAGAAAAGAAGTAATCAGTTGTTTTTCTTCAACTTTGTAAAACAAAAGAAATTGAAACCGCAAACTCAGGAAATATCGAGAATGTTGGTCTTCTATGACAATTCCATCCAACGTGCAGCCAATTCTATCACAAAAACATTCGAAAACTATCTACTTTTATATTATCATTGAATACCTTTAACTAACCCTCATGTTAGTCCATTTTCAAGGAAGAAAATACTTATATGTTTGTCAACTAAATGGTGACTAATTTTTAAATCCACGTTGAATCTGAGTCTCAAAATTGGATTATAATTAACAAAATTGATTTTAATTTAAACATGCTTATTTGCACACCCCACGACCGGTTTCATTCTGTTTGCACTCGTCAGGTGGAGACAGAACGATCAGGATTCGCATGTCTTGAAACAAATCAACATGTTTGCATTTTATTAAATTTTTTGTGAACTCATATTTTCACTTAAGGTGCTGATCCGAATAAACTTTTCTTTGTTTTCTTTTTAGCCGTTCAAAGTAATCTCAGCCGCATTAGTCTTAAAGTTTGCCTTTTCTTCTTAATGCTAAGGCTACTAAGGATTTTCAGGAAAGATATCGCTCTTATAAGTCTATGTGGAATCACCGTGTTGTTCCAACATTCACACAGACTGTCTTGCTGTGAACCGAAACAGCCTTCCCCCAGAACGGTCGATTCGCATACTTGGGCTAGGCGGACCGATGTGCAATACCATGGCAGCACATAATTCGATAAGTTGGGATTCAGCGCACCTCGACGTTTTTCCCAAATCAAGGTTAGTCGAGCGTGGACAATGTGTTGGTGAATCATCTGGTGCTTCGGTCGTCTGGTGGAAGAGAAGTGGCAGCCAGGAGAAACAACGTGTGCCGGAAACTGGAACAGCGAAGCCAGACAAGTAGTATGCAGTCTATTTCATTTCCAGAAAATAAAATGAATTAATGCACCGCATTTGTTGTACAAATTACTGTAGTGATGATTTATAAGCGATTCGGAATCGGGAGAGGATGATTCACGTGAACAGAACATATGTATTTGTTCAGGATCTGAGTAAAAACATCTAAGTGTAAGAATGTATATTTTTAGTCATTTACTATCATAACTAATAGTTAGCTGGTAGTAACGGTTTCCAGTGTGTCAACATTCGTGGAGAAAGCGAGGGAAATTCAAATGATTCTTGAAACATTCGGTAAATGGTAAACGACGTTTTTATTTTAACACCACAACCACAATGCATGCTACAACCAAGATATTAGAAGCCAGATACACGAAGGAAATTTGGCTCAAACTTTTAAGACGTGTATGAAGGGCGATAGCTTCACTGTTGCTGAGATTAGCCGAACTTACATGTCTATTTGTTTTGTATCAGCTGTCGCCGATATTTTTATTCTGTACGTGTCTGTTTCCTTTGGAATGCCCTCCTTGAAACTCTTGTCATCGCGCCCAGCGTCGAAACTTTCATTCGAAATTTGGACACTTATTGTTTGCAACACGATTTGACGACACTTGCGTATTGACTCATGAAAAGTATTCAACCGGACTAAGCATGACATGACATAATTATTTTTATTCCTTTTTCGTGAACGAATATTTACTATAATATGATAATTGTGAAGCTATATGTTCTTTGTGACCATAAATTCTTGAATCCTGAATCTTAATTGTGAAGAAAGGGTTTCTTCTCCCATATCGGACAGCCTAATCATACAAAACATTCAGGATATCGAACTCAACATATGCCTTAAAAGTAAATGCAGCATCGACATCATCCAACATTTCAACGTCAATAAGAAATAGTTTTTATTACCCAAGTATGTAGAGTAAGTTGACTTGAATGAATTGACTTAACCAGAATACCACCATCTGGAAAGAAATTTGTGTGCAATCGGGTGAGAGTCAATCCGTTATTCGTGATTACTTGGAGGAGCACGTTATAAACATAAAAATGGTGGAAGTGTTAAGGCGCGGTATTACACCGTATGGTGTACGTCTAAATGGGGAGGCGGTCGAAATTGCCCAGGCAGATCGACTGGCGGTCAATAAGGTGGGTGGGGTAGAAATCTCCATAATTTGGCGCTCAGCGAACATAAATAGTTAATATTCATCTGATAGTTCATTAGATTTGTCTCTACCTTCAACAATTGGTTTTCCTTGTATACATTAGTCACGTACTTTTATTTATGTGGTCAACTGACCTTGACCTTGTTCACTTGTATTAGATTGATGTGCATGCACACCGTATTAATCAAATCTATCACTTATCCAGCTAATACCTACGTGACGTGATAGCCTTAGGCTTAAATTAGTCCGTCTTGCGATAAGGTAGAAATAGAGTTGGTGGGTTGATTGCTACTTAGTCATGTTCCCTATCCGAACTATCACCCTTTGTCTGACGAAACTTCTGACATAAGTGAGGCGTTATCTAAAACTGCACACAAATATCTTTTTATTAAGAATACACGATCGGTCACAAAAATAGTCCAATCAATATGACAGACTATTATAATCAGAATTGTACCTTGGATAAATAGCATAAATAATACTTAAAATATAAATGGTCGGTTAAAATATTCATGTTTGCCGTTAGGCATCTTCGGCAGTGTATCATGGAATCCTAGATGAACAGCGTGTGAAACGGATTTATCATTCAAATTTAGTACTCCTTGATTTCAAAATGTCAAGGGTATAATTTATTCTAATCACGGAAAACTGTGATTGTTATCCTGTCCCGGAAAATGAAAACGCTCTGGGTTTAATGTCTACTATGATGTAGATTTTGCCGTAGCGAAATTGCCAATGTGAACTAGAAAAATCATACTGCCGGGAAATATTTGGCACAGCCTCGGTAACTGTCGCGAACTAAAGGTTTGTGGGACAATGTTTAAGTTAGTGTGAGAAGGGTCAAATCATTTTCATACATTGTGGAGGAGCGAAGTTCATTATCTATGAGTACTAATCATGGGCTTTCGGTTAGTGTGTAGAACACGACCCTTCGTGTTCCTTGTCTGATGTGTGAAAAGCGCGTTTGGCCAATCTGGTTTCTCTTGTGGACAGATTGACCTCAGGGACAGAATCGTCAAGTGTCTGCGAATCGCGTGGGACGTGTTTGGATCGATGAGCCGCTTGTTGTGATAATGGGCCAGGTGTTCGCCAGCTGTCACTCATTAACCGATGACCTGAGATGTTTGCAAACTAAACCGGAAGTCACCTGGTAATCCAAATCAGGTGCAAGCATGACTTGGCGTGTGCAAACGGTTCCTAACAAAATATCCAGTTTGTTTAACCCTTAACTGCCTGAATTATTTTACAAGCGTCACCTCACTTCCGAAGTTTGTTGACAACTGGCGCGCCACATGGCTCAGCCGTCTCAAGCGCGAGCCTAACGTGTGCCGAATCCGATACTCCCGGCATACGGAAGTGATCTGTCTAATTTATCCTATCATAAACCTTTAAATTTTGTGTATCGAATTTGACCCATTCGACCGTTTAGGGTTAACGTAATAAACCATCTGTCGAAAAACGTGTTGACTTCTCCCCGGTTAAAATACTCTGAATCAATCGATAGTATTTCGAAAGCTAGCGATCTTGTGATAAATGAAATGAACCAAATGATTCGATCGAGGATGGATTTGTCAAGTGTTATTCGAATGTTGACAGACCCACAATGAAACAATGAACAAACTGCTTAGCAATAATTTCAGAATAATATTTACTTTGTTGAAAAGAGGTATGTGTTTAACTCCCGTCCATTGGAAAGCTCTCCGAAAGCAGTCCTGGAACAATACTTTCGTGGAGTCAATAGCGATGTAAAATAAACTTGGCGTGGTGTTAAAGAGTATTGTATGAAGCTTATAAATTAACTGGATGAACAATTGTCAAGCTTACCAAAAGACCCAAACAAGTTGAGTAATTTTAACGATGTTTTATGTTCCACCACTTGGTAAGCTTGGGTAGTGAATACGAGAGTTAAACAATGAGATAGCTTAAAGTGATGGGTTGCTCACATCCCCCGAAATTACACTCCACTACCGGTTTCTGGCTGTTTGCCGTCATCAGGTGGAGACAGCTTGGGATAGCTTGTTTCCATTTGGAATCTAACATGACAACTGTAAGTCAATTGTGTTGCACTGAAAATCATTTTTTCAATGAAACGAGTTTTCAAAAGTGTACATAATATTACGCCCTAAAAGAAAAAGAAATTTCAAACTGTGTAAATTCTCTTTCATGTTTGCTATGCGTCAGTTTCGTTTCATAAGTTGTTTGCAGTATGTTTCTTTACATAGTGCGTTGTGTGAATTTAAACGTAGAATGGATGAAACAATCCGTTCTTATCTGAAGTGATGTGAGAAAGTTACACATATACTAATTTGGATAAAGCGCAGAAGACTTGGCTTCATGATGTAGAACGTAAGAGTATAAACCAGCGTTTCTTTTACGAATCTCTTTTCCAATTACATTCACTGATGGTAGTGTCATAAATCCTTTAGTTTGGATAGAAGATCACCTTTAGGACCAAGTAGGACTTAGGACTTAGTCGAAACAGAAAGACTGCAAGCGAAGTACCAAATGGCTCAGTTTTGGATTCTTTTCTACGTTTTATGCAAGCTATTACATGCAAGGTGATACATTCCGTAAACGAAATCAACATTTGAAACCCATTATAGATAATAGTAACTGCAGTCACCGAAAAATAAATCATGATGATTTGCTGTTGGTTCCGCTTAAATGACTACAAGTCTAGAAAGCAGCACATGTTACAAGAAAATTCATGAAAGTGCAAGTTAGATGCTGGTAATTCTAAGTTATAACACTTCATTTTCAAACATACATGCTGCATCACCGAGCAAACCAGTGTTGTACTGTGCTCTGTAACCTGTCGTACTCAACTGAACAGGTTGAATCCTATTGATTTCATTCAGAGGCAGAATATCAGTTCCATGATAACTATAAAGCAAGGATCAAACACAAATACTTTCACTAAAATCAATCGTAACGGAACACACGCTGCAATGTCAGCACACATTTTATAATATACTGTCGCCACCATTTTAATTCCAGGAATGTTTACTTCCCGCTGAACAGTTTAAAGGAAGTACTTACAGAAGAACAAAACCTGAACTTTTTAAAGCGCATGCGGATCCTGATCTTACTGTCCATACCTGCTGAGTGCAAACAGCACGAAACCGGTCGTGGGGTGTGTTGTGACGGAAAGGCATGCAAATTTATATTTTGTTTAAATTCGGGTTCGTTCTATAAACCATTTTATTACTGACCCTTAGGATAATTACTAACTTGGATAGAGAATCACTAGGGTATACTGCATAACTATGGTAACATGTAAAAAGATTAGCCTTTTATAAACCATAAAATGCATAAATCTCCAGTCTGAACAATCATCTCCTTTTGGTCTGCACGTAATGCCTGAACTTCAAGACTGTAACAGCTGTGTTTTAGCGCACCTAAAACCTATTGACCTTGAAATTTCTTCCGTGACTGCTCTTCTATACCATTGTACGCGTTTGGCTACCGCGAAACAATGTTCATTGTCCTGTGCGTTTTCTCCTAACTTCGCGGGACGTTATTGTAGTAGTCAGTCTACTACAGGACCAGGACTGAGACTGGCTTGATAATCGTTCACTACCAACATTCGAAGCAAACCAGAGCTAAGGATTAAATTAATTGATGTTGTTTAGTTTAGTTTCGATATCCTCAGCTATGTTCATGCCTACGATGAACATGATACTTCTTGATAATCAGTTTTCAACTGTAAACCGTGCTAAAAGTGTATATATACGTTCAAAATTTTGAACGATTATAAGTTAGAAACTTTAAAGAAACCATGATGCGTAAAACGAAACCAGAGCGATGAGAAAATGCACACCGTGCTTCTGTACGTTTACATGTCCTCCTCGAACGAGTACAGTCAAGCGATTATTGACTCAAGTACGTTTTCATAAATTGACCATACATTTAAAATGGTAATTATTACATAGAATTGCAAATACACCGAGAACGAGATCGCAATTTGCTATTTTGATCATTAACTTATTTTGTGACAAAAACGTCGTTTCTTTCCCCATTTGCATGACTGAAACATTCCATTTTATTCTAAAAACAAATTAAACATTCGCTGATTCTGGGGCTATAATTAACCTAGGAAAATAATTTGTCTGAAGCATTATCTTCAATCACCCTTAAAAGCACTACCATTCTAAGGCCCGTCATACAACACAAGAATGCTTGGCGTCAATCAATGTTATCGATTTTTATAATTAGGTCCCATTGATTTAATATACTACAAGGACAACAGCAGCATAGCAATTGCTCTGATATGGCACTCCAATTGAATGCAAGCTGTTATTGATTGAGCATTGAATAGTTAATCGATCGCTATTGAACACCGAACGATCAATCGCCGTCAAAATCACTCCAGGTCATCAAAATACGATGAGCTTGAGACAGCTGTTTGCTCCTCGGTCGATTGGTATATGTGCGAAGTTGCATAGCACGAGGATGCGCAGCAGCATGTAGCACTGCTCTCATTTGTGGTTTCTGTCAACGTGATATGTGCACTCGGAGCGAAGTGTTCGCAATCAGATGTGGCGCTACAGCATTCGCTTGAGTTATTAGCCAGAGTATGGTGTGTAATTGATTCTGATTGATCCACACCTGACACTTTGTATCCACACTGCTCCGAGTGGATGCACGCATGCTGACAGCGATGTGAAATTGACGATTCGCGCATCATCGGATCACGCGATGCCAGTGGAATTTCCAGTTGACACTTGAAGGAATGTAAACAGCCATGCAAGCAGCGGAACATTTGTGGGCAAGACTCTGTTTCATTGATTGGTGAGCTCATTCCATGCATAAGTTGCCGAGTATTGTAGTCAGATGCGGGTGAGTCGTCGCCGACTGTCATTCTAAAGGGTTGGGAAATTTAGGTTCCATAAATGCAGAATATCAGACAAGAAAGACAAGTTGAAAAATAATAAAAGTCTTATGAATATAATGAACAACTATACATACCTGTCGATATAGGTGTTCAATCGAATAACAAATTGGTACAACAACAATTTGCTGACAAAATGTTTTGAATAAAATATAATTATGAGATATTTATACTTCAAACGTACCTATGGGAAACCTCTGAATGAGTACCAGAATAGCCACTTTTGTTGTACTGTGCCGTTGTTGTTGTTGACTTTGGACACGAAATCGTATCAAAATCGACAGCATCTAATCCTGAGGAACAGCTCAATTGGGCTCTTTCTTGGTGATTCAATTGGTTGCGACTGCCGCGAGAGCAAGTCTTCGGAATAGTGCTGACCAAATCGACAAGAATTGACACATTAGGGACCTCTGTTTTATCTTCTCGATGGTTGCTGGAACTATAATCCGGCTCAATGTCCCCTTGACCATACGGAACGTTAGTAATCGGAAGCTGGTAAAGCAATATTTGGAACCCATAATAATAATGCGCAGGAAATCAATATGGTATGGCTTGATTTTTGCATCATTATATCGATTTTTTGATTTAATACCACGAATAGTCAATGATAGCATGTGAAAATATAATATGATTTGTAAAGTATTAAACATTGAACAGAAAGCGGAATACGAAAGAATAATAACATCAGTTAGTTCTTCGTAGACGGCCAAAAGTAGAAATCACAAAGTTATCGATCAGTTAGAGCAGATCTTCGGTTCAGACAACAAACAATAGTTCTTCGAGGGCAAAACATAGACGTGAATAAGAATTTTTTGAAATTTGAAGTTAAACAAACAACGACAAACAACAAACCTCCGATGCTTTGTGTATTACGAGCCGCAAACCGGCACAAAACGTGCATCATTCAGTAACATATTATGAGTTCAGCTAATCAATGAAGAATGATGATGACCAGATAAAACTCGAAAGACCCCATTAGAAAGGCAATGCACCTAATATCTCATTTAACCTGATAGCAAAATGTGCAAATAGAAGTATGAAACACCATTTGAGAGATAGGTAACTTAGGGTTAACAAACTAAAGAAAAGCTGCTCCAGACCACAGCTGGTCACTATAATTAATGGATAAATTACGAAAATCAAAACATATATTTTTTGTTGATAAATACCCTTTTAGGTGAATCCCAACAATCTCGATCGGTTTCTTGTTCACAAGGCTTTGTGAGCTGTTTCACAGAGCTTCCCATAGGAACAATTGGCCCATTTCGATCCAGCGATTCTGCATCCTGATGATAAGAGTTCCCGAAATAATCAGAGGCTTCTTTTACACGTTTTTCTTTTGTTAGCGATTCTGTCTGCTAAAGAAATATGCTTCTTTTAAAAATTTGTTTTTTTCACAAAATAAAGCCGATATTATTCATTGGCAACGTGAAAATAGGTCACACAACGTACCATAAGACCACAAAACAAGTGAAGAACAAAGCAATATTGAATTGTGGAATGCGGTCAAGTACAATAGAGCTGCACGTATTTTGTTGTTCTGAGGAAGTAGATATTGGAATTTCGTGCTGTAGAATACGGTATTGATTATTGCAGTTGCTGATTTGCACTCTGTGGTGCCATGCGCGTGTTATATGCTAATCGCTTGTTGCAGATTTGTCTAGCTAATAATTTTATTTTCCGTATAATTCATAGAATTTTAATGCATTCGAGCGCGAATTCTAATTGTCAAAAATCCAATGAGCACAAAATCCTAAAATAGGGCTTACATACGAAGCTGCCCAATGATGCTTCATCAGAGATTATTCATTATCTTTATAGTACGGGGATAACAAAGAGAATGTATCCACCTAATTTCCATTTATATCGCAGCTTCCTTTATTTGTTTATAGTTCATTTTATTAATAGTTATTATTATTAATTTTATTTTTAATATTTTGTTCAAAAACCTTTGCATTTGAAGTCACTAAAACTAAGCTCACTGTCTCTACTAGTCGAGGGCAACTAGTCTCGTATTTGATGTGTAATTTAGAATAGTTAAGCAGTTTCACGGAAAACATTTTTCACGGTAGTTTAAATTGTAACCCGGGTTTTCCACCTTACGGATCCACACTCTTCGGTCACGCTTCATATTTACCATGAGTTACCACACGTTCACGCATGATACTTTGAAAACCTTATACGGTTTACGACCGATAATCTTGAAATCGTTCGATGTCATTCTGGGCTAATGTAAATTCACAGTTAGTCATCCGATTTATGGTTTCCATATTTAATTCATGTAAACAGTGATGGAATTTTTGTGTCCTTTCTCATATTCACCCATTTCCATTCAAATTATTAAAGGATCTGTCTAATGCCGAATAATATATTATCTCATTATAGATTTATCGATAAAGCTGGTCGAAATCGAGGTGTATACATACTTTCTGCACGCTTTATTCTCTATTCCTCATATCTGTCTAGGCCTGGGCAACCTGGCAGTAATATCGCCGACGTGCAGTTTCTGACTGTGCGGCACGTTGCCTGGATCAGGCTTGTGCTTTCATACATACATACATACATACATTCTGCACGCTCCAATACTCGCTCTTACACATCAACTTTAATTTCTCGTCTTAAAAACGCCAAGAGCATCCTTCGGGTTTGTGCCTTATCCGAAGACGGCTCATCGAATCTGATTTTAGCTGAAACTGATATTTGATCCTAAGAAAGACGCCTGTCATTGAATCGACAAAAAAGCTTGGAACTAGTTTTCACCAAACTGCGTTATCACAGACATGACGCTTGGTACATTAATCTTATACGATCTAGGAATAATTATACTTGAAATTATCATAATACTTTTCTACTTATCAACCTGTGAAAGCATTTATTCTACGCATCTTGGCTGAAAATCTTCCGGCTTCAAGTCTAAATAATTTTCCATTTACAATCTCATGTTGGTTTCCTCGTCGTTCCTAAAGTTCACCTAATATTTTTACAGCAATTCTTTTATTACCTTTTTTGTTTATCTAACGTTCTATGAGAATCATTTTACGCGCAAGTTTAATTTCCTAAAAATATTATAGAAACTGTCCTGAGACATGGCTATTCCTCATCAATATTATTCTCACGGATAATTCTCAACCGCTGCACTAAGATCTGTTCAAATGTTCATCGTCATTGAGAATTTGATTTAAACAACACGTTGTCTTCCGGAAGGTCTGTGTATCAAAGTTATTTTTACTCATGTAAAAAGAAAGTTTGTGATGAATCGGTGAGAGGAGTTTATTGGCAACGTTTTGCATCTGATTCAGAAGCACTTATTTCAGACACATCATTGACAGATCCTACAAACTTAAGTGTACAGCAAATCGTCAACGGTATAACGATTTTTCTAACTACGAACCACTTCTTATTTAATGGACAGTTATACATACAAAAGGAAGTTTAAGCGATGGGTTCATCTATTTCCCCAGAGTTAGCGAATATGTACATGGAGCATTTCGAAGAGTTAGCTCTAAAAAATGAAGCTTATCAGCCAAAAATTTGGTGGCGTTATGTCGATGATACATTCGTCATCATTAACCGCAGCAGATTGTAAGCATCACATAGCTGCCTTAACAACTTGGATTCCAAAATACATGTTAAAAAGGAGTTTGAGTTCACAGAAAGGACACTTCCATTCTTGGACTCTCTCGCGCGAAAGCAGAATGGTAAAAGAGGCACTACAGTCTATCGTAAGCCAATCGAAACAGATGCGGTCTTGCGGTACTCATCAACACACCCTCAAAAAGTATTTAATTCAGTTGCGAAATCGCTATTATACAAAGTTACAGCGATGCCACCGATAAAAAGAAGTTAGTCGTCGACTTGCTGATCATGGTTACCGTAAGAGCCTAATTAAGCACCAACTGAAACGGGTTAAATACCCAGCACCCAAAACGGAAAATTTTGGCGTGCAACAGTTTCTATACCTTACGTTGAGTAAGCGTCATAGGAAATCAGTCGAATCTTGAATAACGCAGGTATACGGGTAACGTATAAAAGGGGTAGAACGCTCCGGTCCTTGTTGACGCATCTCAAGGATAATATACCTTTAGGCTGCTCGACGATTTGTGTTTATAAAATCAATTGCAAGGGTTGCTCGGACGTATATATCCAGAAAACATACAAAGAACTTAGTACTAGGAAAAGTGAACATAGATATCGAATCAGTAAGCAGCCACGCAAATCCAGTGAATATCAATCACTGATCAGACATTCAGGAATAGCTGAACAGGTGACAGCCTTGATCTTGATAACGTAGAAATGATAAGGAACGACTTCACGCTGAGGCCGTTGAGATAACAAAGGCTAGTGAGAATGCAGTCAATAACGTGGATAGGGCTGATATCTCCACAATCTTGGGTCCGGTTCTGCAGCAGATAAACATTAACGTACGTGACCCTTAGTGTGCACACCGAGTAAGCAATCGAGCTAATCGGTCAGCAGGCGATTCACACCTGCCAAGACCAAAACAATTGAGGGATTATACGGCAAGTAGAGGTGGTGGTGCGTCAATTGATATTGATCGCGTCTGTCTATCTTAACGAGCGCAGAAGCCACCATGGGCTTTGCAGTTCACAACCAGCTTAGGATTGTTCAGGTGAATGAAATTTAAGTTTGATCTCGGTTCGTACTGACACCGTTGGTCTGACGAAGCTTCCGAGTCAGATGCGAAACGTCACCAATAAACTGCTTTCACCGATTCATTACAAACTTTTATTTTTTCATGTTTTTCATTCCCCGATCGGTCACCAACATTTTCCATTAAATTGCTGGATTTTTCCGGAAAACAGCCGGAAACCGGTTGTGGTGCATAAGTGAATGGCATGTGAGCACAATAATATATTAGTCTTTTATAAGCGCTTAAAGCGTTTGGCCAGGAATTACTATGTGATCATGTATTTGAAGAGCGTGGTTTTTTGTAAGAACCTTATTTAAGAGTGGCATACAAGGATACCTATGTTAACCGCTTTACCAATGTTTCAAGGCTCACTGAACCTAATCTTACTGTCTCCACTGGATGACGACATACAGCCAGAAAGCAGTTGCGGTGTGTAAGTGAAGGGGTATGTGAGCACCACAATATATTGTACGTATGATTGTTTATTTTAAATTTGCCATCAGCTAGTATTTTGAACGCTTGCAATCAAAGCCTTTTCGTTACTTTCCCCATTCATCTGAAAAACGAAACTTACATCTGACATTAATTTCTCGATTGTCTTTGCATACTCACTCAGTCGGCTCTCAAGCACCATGTTTCGCTCGTGTTTCAGCTTAATTTGCTCATTCTTTTTTGTCATGTGAGCAGTAAACCGATCAAAGCGAAGTTGAAGGTCATTGTATTGGTTTTGCGTATCCCTTAACTGCGAGTTCAACGTGCTTGAATAAATAGAGCGCAAATGATTTTCATTATTTTCAATGCAAAACAAATTGCTATTCGAAAAGATATAGCAATACAGAACATCGGCCGAACAACACTAGGGCTAAATGTATTCGTTAGAGAGCCCTGTTTTGGCAACAGCATTCCGACAACTTGGAAGGGAAGGCTTTATTCGAGAAGTTTGAAAATCGCATGCGTGAAATAGATAGCAACAATTAAGTACCTATTCGCGTTAACATTTGATGGGTGTTAGAAGACAAATTATAGCAGAATAATAAGCGATGACACAAAACTCAGAACTCAGAAAGTCTTATAGAAGAAAAAGCAGTAAGCAAAACAATAACTATAAGATGGCAAGGTGTATGGAGTAAAAATATAAAATCTCTCAAAAATAAATAGGGACAGCGACATACCGCATGGTTTGACATATACTAATCGAAGCGAAAACAGCAGCAGTGATTTCTTGAGGCAAAATGTTCCAAGTGAAACAAATTCTTACCGAGAGAAAAAATTCGACCAATATCAAATCGAGAATGCGGAATACTTAACGCCTTTGGGTGTTTTCGTGCTCGAGTAAGGCCATTTGGCTTTAGCAAGTGTTTAAGAGGATGGTATTGAGTATGCGAGATTATGAATGCCCACAGGTGGTCACTCCGTATCGGTCATTGGGTAAAATCGTGTATATTTGGTTTTAACATTCTCTCTTTAAAAGGCAAATTTCTGTGACGGGAGAACAACTTTGTATTACGATGATAAATCCTTCCTCAGCCATGGTGCCCAGTCTTGAATGGAATATTCCATAACAGGACGTACATACGTATTAATTAACCGGGGTAAGGTTTTGGACGAGAAAATCCTGAATATCTTTTTTAGAAGACTCAAGATACGACAGGCCTTATTGTACACTGCCCAGCATTGATGTCTAGGCTTAAGGTTAAACGACACCCAAATATCGAGATCTTTTTTTCTGAGGTGGTCCAGACGAGATATTACGTGCCAAGCTGATACGTGTGGTGCAGAGATTTTCCAAGATGAATCATTCTACATTTTACAGGATTTAATGGTAACTCATTTGTTTGGGACCAACGAAATAAGGTTCACAGATCCCGGTGTAATGCCATACAGTCATTAACAGATGTGATACGTTTCCATATTTTAATATCATCGGTAAACAGTATCAAGTGACATCCAATACTACATCGTTCATATACACCAAGAATAGAAAAGGTCCAGGCACGGAGAGCTGTGGAAATCTAGTTGTGACGTCTCTTCTTCTAGAAAACGTGCTTCCAACGCGATACGTCGAAATTCGAATGTTGGCTTCCCCACAATTTGAGAATGTATTAAAATCTCTTTTTTTTAAATAAGACGCAGTTGGAGATTTAATAAGACAGGATGTTCGGTGGTTATTACCATTCCTTATTTCTTGACAGATCGAAATCAAGAAAACGAAGTGGGGTTGGATGAGCCACACGCACTTGTAACCAATCGAAAATTTCAGAAGATTAGCACTGAAGTGAAAACAAAAGGTTGAAAGAAAACTATGAAGTCCTAAATATCTATGGCAAAGATCCGTCCAGAGTGACGCGAATCCGATTGAGAAAACATTAACTGGCATGGCATTGCTGCAGCCTTATTTCCAGTAATGGTAGACAGAATAAAGTCTAGCAATTTTGGCACAATGAGGTACCTTATCATTGCATAATCTCACAATAATTTAGTTTATCATTACTTATTCGAAAGTATTGAACGAAATCTGTTGATTGTGTGATAATGTTATAAATATTTGGCCTCAGTGAGTTTGACTGACCGACAGAACAGCTGAGATATATGTAGGTTGATATAGCAATCTGCCAAATACTATCCACCATCTTAGGAATATTCTCTCTGAATCTAGGTCACGCAGAATATCTCAATATATTGAATTTAGTGTCAGATTTATCACAGATCAGCAAGTATTACTGGAAATTTTTTAATTACTCACTAATTCACCAATGGTAGCCAAAATAACTAAATGAAATTGCGGCACATACTTGTTTTGTTCAACCAGCTTACGATTTATCAGTTTTGAATTTCTATATGCAGATTGTAAATGCTTAGACTTCAAGTAGGTTTTCTTCGTTGCATCTGCCAGTATGTCTAACTTCCGTATTGCCTTATCATGTTCCATTTGTAAGCATTCAAACTTTTCGGTTTTATTTTGTAGATTTTCCTGTAGGAAACGAAAAAAAAATTTGCAATTCCAAATAGGTGACAGTAACGAAGCTTTTTGCAGTATGTTGCATAGAATTTTCAATTTATAGTTTCCATTGTATTTCATTCTTATCATTACCATTTAAACATCGTAAAAATGGAACCAAATCTTTTGTACTGTAAACAAAAATGCTCATTCGCATAAATTTCCATAACACAAACCCCAAAACCGGTTTCGTTGTGTTTGCACTCATCAGCTAGGAACAGAACTATTAGGGTCCGTATGTGCTTTTTACTTCAATCTGTATGGACTGGAAGCCGAGTCAACGATATAGTGATTACCAGCTGGAGTATAATGTGTGGTCTTCACCAATATAGAAGCAACACGCTTAAGGTTTTTACGACAAGTTTCAATGAGAAAAATATAAAAGTGCATTTGTAGCTAAAACGACACGTATATAGTCTCTGGTTAATGATTCCACGCATCTAAGTGATGAGGATGGTGAGTACATCCAATTCGATTAAACTTGATAATAAATTAATTAAAAGCTTGGGCTTCAGATTTGGTCATGTGATGTAATTACTGACAGCTTCGTGTTGTTCTCTCAGTAGGCAATGGAAGTAATATCGGTATCCATATCGCTGGATAAAGAAATCAAAATGTTAATTTCAGTTTGAACCCCGTAGTTAGCTTCGGAAACGATATGTGTATACAGTTAAATTTAAAGACTTTTAGTTGAACGGCACCATATCTGTATCAGATTGTGCATATATATATATATATATATTATATATAGATATTCAAGATTCAAGATTCAAGAATTTATGGTATAAAAAGCTCGTAGCTGTACAACCACAGGATATTCGTATAAGGACAATAAATATATATACAAAATAAATTGAGTCATTAGGAAGATCGACAGTTTTGTAGTTACAAAAATGTCATGTATTGTCGCTGTATGATGAAAAAAATTATTCGTTTGGAAAAAGATCATGTTATATAAACGGGATGTAGGGTGGAATTACTACGCATAAATATATCCAATTTGTTCCTGAAAATCCTTTCACTAGATGATTGGACAACATCTGACGGTAGGGAGTTCCATAAAAAACAAACGCGCACCGAATAGAAGAACCGACGGCAGTTCCGGTGGGAATGTGGAATATCAAATGCCAATGGGTGAGTACGTGTGACATGGCTTGACCGGAGGCGAAATAGATGCCTCAGAGGGTGCGCCTTTGAGTTCATTATTTTGTACGTTAGGATTAGATCAAATCTAACCCGTCTGCGAAGCAGTGTATCCAAATTAAGATGTTCAAGTCGATTCTCATATGGTAGTTTGCGGAGGCAGCCAACCATTTTGGTTGCTCTGTGATAAATCCTCTCGAGCAGCTTGATGTCCTTTTGTAGCCACGGTGACCAAGCTTGCACTGAGTAATCCATCACCGGGTTAATATACGTATTTATGAGCATGGGGAATGATTCACGGGAAAAATGTCCGAAAATCCGCCGAAGCATACCTAGCATGCGGCTAGCTCGGTTGTACACTGCTTCGCATTGCATGCTATTCTTAAGACTTCCACTAATCCATATGCCGAGGTCTTTTTCTTTGGTTGTCCATTCCAGTTGGTTTGATCCAAGGTTGTATGAGAATGGGAAATCTTTGCCTATTTGCAACATTTTACACTTTCGGAAGTTGAATGGAAGTTTGTTTCGCTCCGACCAGCTGTTCAATACATCCAAATCGCTTTGTAAGCGCAAACAGTCCACGATTGACGTGATTCGCATCCAAACTTTAACATCATCCGCAAAGAGAACCATTTTGGCTGTGACAAGTTTCGGAAGGTCGTTGATGTAGACCAAAAAGAGAAGCGGACCAAGTACCGAACCTTGTGGGACACCGCTAGTGGCTTCGATTTCCCCAGACATCACACCATCGATACGTACAGTTGCTTTGCGATCAAGAAGGTAACTTCTCAGCCAGGTAAGAAGGCACCCATTAATACCAACATCGTGCAGCTTGCTCAGGAGTATAGAATGGTCCACGCGATCAAACGCCTTTGATATGTCCAAGTAACACGCATGCACGCAACCACCATTATCCACTGCCTGCGTCCAGTCATGCAGTGTCTCCAGTAGGTTAGTCAAGCAAGAACGAGACTTCCTAAATCCATGTTGCTCTCTGGACAGCAAGTTTTGGGCTTCGAGATGACTCACAATTCTTTCGCACACAATTCGCTCCATAACTTTTGAGATCACTGGAAGAAGTGTAACAGGGCGGTAATTTGCTGGGTCAGAACGAGTTCCACCTTTGTAGATGGGTGTTATGATTCCTCTCTTCCAGTCATTAGGTACAACACCCTCCCTCAAGGAGTGATTAAATAAATCACAAAGTGGTTCGCACAATTGACTGCCGCATAACTTTAGGATTGCAGGTGTGATTCCGTCAGCTCCCGGGGACTTGTTGATATTCAACTTACGTAGGTGGTGCTGCACTATTTCCGAACTGATGCATACATCGCATATAGTCTCCGGCACAATTGGTGCTGACAATTCTGACCGCTGTAATTCATCCTTGGGGGTGAAAACTCGTGAATAAAAACTGGCTAGAGCGTTAGCGGTTTCCAGCACAGAATCAGTTAGTCCGTTATCTGTCATGATTGGAAAAACATCGGGTTTCAGCTTCGTAGCGTTGTTAACAGTACGATAAAGCAGTTTGGGATTTCGCTGCATTCTTACCGCCAGCTGAAGCTGGTGATATTTTTTGTCCTCTCGGATGAGATTTGTCACTTGATTCCGCAATTCGCAAAAATTTGCCCACGTCGAATCAGTTCTGGCATATATATAGACTTTTAGTCAATATTGTTACATCTGAACCATGTTTCTGATATTGCATATGACTTTATGAGTTGCTGCTTTCGTAATTAAAGATACACGATCAGATGAAAAACGTGCCTATGGAAGTACTTAGTAGCGAATATTATACTACTATTAAATTAATAGTAATCATAATAAATGCAGAGAGATTATGAACCCCACAGTTGGATCTGGCTGGCGCACCCAGTAGATATTTTAAGGAAATATAGAACACAGTGTTCTTTTAAGTTATTTCAGAATCTCGCTCTGCATTTACCGTTACAGAATCACAAACAGCGCGGAGCGATCAGAGACCGTGGTCGCAAGTTAGGTGAGTATAGAAAAATGATTGTTTATGCAACAAACGAATTTTCAGCTCGCTGAAGTTTTGATCAATTTTTGATGTGACGTTATACAACTTGGACCGTTTATATTATTGCCGCTAAATAGTACGAGATTATAGTCACTGAATCATTTGTAATTAACGGTGCCAATGGTATTTCTAAAGTGTGAAATATTTATATACAGTGTAATCGATGCTTTCTCAACTTAAATCGGATTCATTGCTAGCGTTATAATCATAAAAATACGACTGTATTTTAGCAATGAGAAAGAAAAAAATTTGTAGTCGAGTTTATAACACCTTCGCCTACATTCATAAAGCGCAATCTGAAAGGAACAATATGACGTATGATGTCTTGCTAATGAAGCTGAACTTGTTAATGCTATATGGTTGCAAATCGCATTCGTCAGTCGCGCAAGTAATTCAGCCAGCTTGTGTGCGCTTTATTCTTTTAGAATGATGTAGCATGTTAAGTCCACTATTAATGGTAAATCATCGTTCAGCCAGCAAACTTGATAAAATGATCAATATATTTTTGCTCATATCCCTCATAATCACACTCACCTAATGATTGGAGTAGTTCGTTCTCGTTAGATTAAGACGTCAAGATTAGTTTCAGTGAGCCGTGAAACTGTGAAAAATTAATGAAATCCAATTGACTTCTGCACATATTAGTTTGTTGTAAGAACCAAGTGTACAGTTGTTTTCATATGAAAACACTTATATACATTTTTCAAATGATCCAAGGCTCAGTAAAAACAGTTTATCCAAACTTTGGTTATTTGGAATGCATCTGTATAATAGTAGCATATATAATCAAGATAGACATATTTAATGGTACTTTGGTATACTCGCAATATTTAACCAGTATTTACTTCAACTTAATTCACATGACTCGAGTTTTGTGTATCAAAGCTAAGTCATTACGTTCCTTTATTTATTAGTTATTTAAGACATGCTTGAAAATGCACGAAGATAAATAACTCACCTCAAGATTTTGGACGAGAATCTTCATGTCATCCAATTCTCGTTGCAACTTTGAACAGCATTCCGTTCGCTCGTTTAGTTCAACTCGTAATTTTTGTTCTAACTTTGAATTTTCAACGTGATGTTGGAGATTTACCAAATCCCTGCGAAGGCGCTGAGTGGAACAACGTTTGAAATAATGTCAAAGATTTAGCGAAGTTTAAAATTGGGACAGTTGATGGACGACTTACAGTATTCTCTTCTTGCACATGGTTTAACTGCGACTTCAATGCACAAGTGTCCGAACGTCCACCTGGTGAGTTCAGCTTATTTAATGTTTGTGGCATCATTTCTACCTAAAACAACTGTTATTGGAAGCGGAACAACGATATTTATACAATAATAGAACGAGAACTTACTCCATCACATGTTTCTAACATATTTTCATAATTTTGTTTGACGTGTTCCGGTCTAGTGTTTCTCGCCACTTGCAAGTCATGTTGGCACGACTCCAATTTCCTCTTTAGATCCTCTAGGGCTTGTTGTAGATGCGCCTTTTCTGTCAACTTATCTTTATTGATAACACGAATTCGTTGACGGAGAGAATCCCTCTCCAAAGTCATCTTGCGCAAGCTTTCAGCCAATTGGTTGCGATCTGCCTCGAAACGTCTAACAGAAAACGGCAAGTTGCGCGTCGTCACACTTGATAAAGGCGGTGCTGGACTAAGGTGATTCCGTTGTGTGTATTGGTGTAATAGCTCGTGCTGTGTCTGAGAAATGGTAAATAGTGCAAACCAGTTGTTAATTTTGAAATAATACACGGCAAATGCCTCGTAGTTTGTTTTTTGTAACCTTTATAGGAATTAAATCACGAGATGGTCAATACTGAAAACCCTTTCTAGATTGAATATTGCTTTCCTGCACAGGTTTAAATAAAATAGTAGTCTCTATCTGTAACCTTGTTATCCTTTGAATACTATTTCAAACCACACTGAAACGCGTAGTCTACCACCTATGCAAGAGGACAGTGAAACATTGGTAGTGGAGTGTGCATATTAAATGTTAGCAGCACGAAAGCTGGCGATATCCATATTTCTTTATCACAAACGTTCTTAGGTTGTCCAAAGACTGTGTAAAAATATCATTTCGAGCACAAGTTCTACCTTTTGAAACGGCAGTATTGAAACCATCTTCATATGATCGAGTTATTAATATTATTATCACAGAGTTTTTGTATATTATGCCGTAATTCAGAGTAATAAAAATATCTACCGAATTTTTGATGGAAACATGTTAGATTGCAAAACAAATTTATACTTGAACGTCACTGTTAAATAGGGTTCGTACAACGAACCACGGTGTTCAAACATAGAATCACATAGTGATTCTTGGTCAAGCACTCAAGGCGCTTATGGATGATTAAAGTAATGTGCTGTTCACATGCCCCACACTTACATACCACTACCGGTTTCTGGCTGTTTGTCATTATCAGATGGAGACAGTAAGATTATGTTCAGTAAGTTTTGTAACAGTGGATAAATGGCTAGAGAAGTTATACTTGAATGCCACTGTTTGGTGTGTAAGTGCGGGGATGGGATCAACACATTACTTTATTCATCTATAAGCGCCTTGAGTCATTGATCAAGAATCACTTTGTGATTCTGTGTTTGAATATCATGGCTCGTTGGACAAACCCTATGTAGCAGTGGCATTCAAGTATAACTTTGTTTACCACTTATACACTGTGTCATGGCTCACTGAAACTAAACTTAATGTCTCCACCTGATGACCGCAAATAGCCGTTAGTGGTGGGTAAGTGCGGGGGTGTGAGCAACACATTATGTTAGATTGATAAAAGTCAAAAGCCAAAAAGTCATTTTATCTTATCGACCTTTAGAATTTTTATTCAAAATAATGTTGTTAAGGATTCAAGGATTTATGGTTAAAAAAGTTAATACTTTACAACACCACAGAATTACGGTATGAATAAAAACAGGAAAAAAACAATAGTATAAAAGCAATAGCGAATATCAAATGTAAGGCTCACGAATGTTATTCTTCTGCATATGTAAATCCAATTGCGCTTTAAACGCCGCCAGGCAAGGAGAGTCCACCAGATGTTGGAGTAGGGAATTCCAAAGAAATATAGCACGTACGGCGAAAAAATGGCGCCGACAATCAATACGGGAACTTGGAACGTAAAGGGATAAGGTATGTCCGCGTGTCACTTTCCCATCACATACATCGAGCAAGTGTTTTAGTGGATGTCGTTCAGTAGACACAATTCTATATGTCAGAATAATATCACGTCGTATCCTCCTTTGGGTAAAGTCGCATAGACCCAGACGTTGCAATCTTTCGGTGTACGGCACATTGCGAAGACCAATCACTAACTTTGTTGCTCTATGATAGATTTTATCGAAGAGAGCAATGTCTTTTCGCAGCCAAGGAGCCCAGACCTCTACCGCATACTCCATCGTAGGGCGAAGGTAGACATTCATTATCCTTGGTAAGGTTACCAGAGAGAATCTTCCAAATATTCTTCGAAAGATACCCAACAATCTGTTTGCCCGTCGATATATGTTCTGGCAGTGCGCTGTGCTCTTCAGGTTCCCGCTAATCCACACTCCAAGATCTTTTTCCAACGAGCTCCATGC
The DNA here is from genome assembly GCA_013407085.1 of Atriophallophorus winterbourni. Taxonomy (NCBI): domain Eukaryota; kingdom Metazoa; phylum Platyhelminthes; class Trematoda; order Plagiorchiida; family Microphallidae; genus Atriophallophorus; species Atriophallophorus winterbourni. Next base: position 25,892 of record JACCGJ010023881.1, on the reverse strand, counting down.
TAGGTTTTCAGTTCCTAATCGATATGTCCAAGGAACATTCTTGCCAAGATGGAGCATCTTACATTTCTGTATGTTGAATGACATGTCATTCATGACCGCCCAATTCGACACGCTGTCCAAATCCATTTGCAGTTTCTCACAATCCTCTGCAGAACTTATTGGCGTCCAAATTTTCATGTCATCCGCGAACAGGACTATTTTGGACGATATGAGGGGGGGGGGTAAATCATTTATGTACAGCAGAAAGAGGAGCGGGCCTAGCACAGATCCCTGTGGGACTCCACTGGTGGTTTTGAACGTTTGGGATAGCGTTCCGTTAACTTTAACTTGGGCGTCGCGATCTGAGAGATAGTCGCACAACCATGAGAGGAGTGGATCACATATTCCTAAACGCATCAGTTTTTGAAGAAGCAAATGATGATTGACTCTGTCAAAAGCTTTCGAAATGTCTAGGTAACAGACGTGGATGCAAGAACTTCTATCCAACTCCTTTGTCCAGTCGTCTAACGCTATGAGAAGATTCGTTAGACACGAGCGATGAGATCGAAATCCATGCTGCGCTGGCGAAAACAAATTCTGCGATTCAAAGTGTGCAACCATTCTTTTCGAGACTATACGTTCCATGAGCTTAGAAATTACAGGTAAAAGTGTGACGGGACGATAATTTCCAGCGTCAGATCGGCAACCGCCTTTGAAGATAGGTGTTATCACGCCGGACTTCCAATCTTTCGGTACAACTCCCTTAAGCAACGAATAGTTAAACAGGCTGGAGAGCGGTTCACAAAGCTGACGGTGACAGAACCTGAGCACATCCGGTGTGATGCCATCCGCTCCTGGGGATTTTCTTACATTTAGTTTGAGTAAATGACTTGCAACAATCATTGGATTTATCGAAATATCGCACAATGTTTCGATTCCTGGTTCGATTGAATACTCAAAACGTTCCACTAAAACCTTTGGCACGAACACTTTAGAGTAGTAAATTGCTAGAGCATTTGCGGTTTCCAACGCTGTTTCAGTGAGTTTTTCACCATTCTGGATGGGAAAAATACCTGGTTTGACTTTCGCTTTCGCGTTCATGATTTTGTATAGTAATTTAGGGTTGCGTTCCATTTTTGACAGCAGCATCAATTGGTGCGCTTCCTTATCCTCTCGAATAAGTGCAGTCACTTTGTTGCGTAACATACGGAAATGTTGCCAAGAAGTAGAAGTATTGTTGGCTTTGTGCTGCACCCACGCTGCTCGCTTCATTGCTATCCACTTTTTTGTTCTGCTGCGGACAACAAAACGAAGTTCATGGACGCACGTTTTCTGAACGATCTGTGAGTTCTCGTCTATCTTCAGTTTCAGAAAACCTACAAGTTCGTTCCATTGCGCGTCAGGGCTTATGTTGTCCATCTGAAAATGCGGAATCTGCACGAGCGATTTACTCAGGGCCAATTTATCTACCCGTCGAACCACCCCATTCGGAGCAAGCGATTGCTGAGTACTGCAAACATAGTCAAACACAAGCACTGAATGGTCGCTAAGACCCAGCGGAGCCTGGAATTCGATCGCTTCGATAGATTGTTCTTCCGATGTTAACACCAAATCCAAGACAGAGGGGCGGTCAGAACCTCTCCTCCGGGTGCATTCGTGAACATGGTTGTATAACGGGACTGAATCTAGTACCTCTCTAATCGGTATTCTAGCGTTTGTGGGGAGTGATCGTCCCTGAGATAAAGGGTGGACAGATTAAAATCACCCATAATAAGTGTCGTTGCTTGCTGTGTGCGAGTCAAGCGCTGAAGCACTTGGATCAACCTTTCGTTGTACGATTCCGTAGATGAAGGGGACCGGTAGACCACACCAATAATGCAAACTTCACCAGACATCAGCGTTAAAGAGCACCAAATTGTATCCTCGAGCGTGAATTCTGTCTTGTCTATTGGATGGCACTGGAGTCGATTATGGTAATAAAGAGCAACACCACCACCACTTCTCTCTCGATCGTTCCTTATCAAATTCATATTTGGAATTGATATCTCCGTTTCAATCAATTGGGAAGAATACCATGTTTCTGTAATGGCGATAATGTCAGGTGAGTAGCGCGAACATATCTCGGTTAGCTCAGCTAATTTGTTTGAAAGGCTTTGTGCATTTGTATATAAACATCTTATAAAGTTTGTGGTGTTCAAATCATTGAAAGTTATCAAAGGGCCGACTCGGTTAGAGTCGGAATGCTCAAGTTTTTTGGAGCCATCACATGACATTCAGGTTGAACCTCATCACTAGGCGTTTGAGGGTCGGTACTATCCGTTTGCTTGCTACCGGCTATTACCTTGGGCAAGCTCAACTTGACGTTTGGGGGTAGGTTTTTTCTATTAGCTTTCCATTCACTTTTGATAGTATCAGTCATTTCGGTTGTGAAGAAGGTTAGCTTTAAAGGGCTAGGACCTTGCCCTTTATAGTTGGCAGATCGCGGTATCCTAAAAGCATCCACAAGTACGGTATTTTTAATACCAATTGTTTCGGCTAGATATTTCCACTGTTTGTGGTCGTGCTCAGACTTTTCTTGAGAAGGTACGTCAGCAGCATCTTCTGGAACACCAAGAATTACAATAATTCTTGGATTACGTTCTTCACGAGATTTCTGCGACGACTTTCGCTCCCACCATGGTAGGTCTGCATGGATACGACATGTAGTCTCTGGAACACCTCTAAGAATGTAAGCATTTAAGAGTACGTTTTCCACGTCCTCCGCAGATTGCAGCGTTATTCTTAAAAGGTGAGGATCATCCGTGTGAGGAGAATTCAGGTGGCGATTTAATCGAACTATTGATGAGGGAGTAACCGCGGCCAATCTCATCTGACTGCAGAGTTTAAACCACTCAGCTAAGTCATGTTTTTGCTTAGCTTCAAACAGCGTTTCCTGCGACTCGGTCACGTTTGTACATATAACGCTAAGGTTTACACCCGCGGACTTTATTTTATAATTTGACTCAGTCATTTTAGTAGTGGATTTTTTGAGTCCTTTCTCGGTTCCGTTATGTCGAGGAGTCACTGATCCCAACGAACGCTTCCCCGTTTTAGTCGCCATCTGCGCGGTTATCTGGGCAAATGTTGGCCTGCTCGAGTATGATGTATTATCTACCGGCTCTTCGGCAGTAACCTCTAAGTCGGGTAACGACGGTGCCTTTATGACTTTTATTATCAGTTCATTCAGTTTTTTTAAACTGGATTCCATTCCATTTAGACGGGTCTCAATATCATATTCAGGGGTTTTCGCCGCCGAGGCTGACGGTGTTGATTTGGCCTTGCAAAGCAGACAAACATAACAGACACCAGGACAATCATCTCCATTAATAATCGATACTAAATCCGAAGTCAGCGATTTGTCACATTTCGCATGCACTTTCAACAAACAGGCGTAACACGTGACAGACCTCGCCTTAGGACTTACCGACTTTCGGCAAACCGTGCACATGCATCCCGGTGCGCTTTGTATCGTTTTCGGGGTCATCCGGTCAGGGTTGTGTGCAGTACTGTTCAGTTGTGTGTGCACAGGCAGTGGTTCTGTCGAGCGATCGATGATGAATATGGTGAGCGCGACGAAAAGCGTTGCTCACTAATAAGAGCAAAGTCAGAATTGATTCCGGCGATGCGCTTCGGTAGTTGCTCTCACGACGTTGAATATATAACCAGTCGACGGCGAAGAATAAGATCTTTCCGATGACGTTAATCCCTTTGAGGACTTGAAGCGTATTAACAGAGTTGCACGCGTAGATCCAATATGGGAAAATCACGATAAATCCGAATTTGCTCGTATTATCGAATACCGCTACGAGAGTGGTATATCCAGAAAGCTGACTTCGAGAGGAGTCCAACAAGGTATAATATGTCCACGTACGTGTAAGTGTAAGAACAGTATATCCTGATTAACAGGAGCTCAAAATAATGCGACCGCACGGCACGAATATAGCTCAGTGACGAATGAGGTCAAACAAGTTACGCTTAAATGCAACTGTTGGATAAGGTTGGTACGATCATCTTGTTCAATCACATGTGCCCAAACACATGTGGTAGACTTTAAACCTATGATCATGAACAAGAATGCTCATCCGCATGCATTTCCAACTCACACACACCAAGACCGGTTTCGTGTTGTTTTCATGCAACAGGCGGGGGCAGTAAGATCAGGATCCGCATGCCCTTAAAGCAGTGAAAGAATGATATCAAGCGCATACGGATAACGATCTTACCGTCCTTACCCCATGAGTGAAACAGCACGAAAGCGGTCGTGGTGTTTGTGTGATGAAAATGCAGTTAAATGAGCATTTTTGATCATAATCTCCTCAGATTTTCATATTGCAATTTATTGATAACTACGTACTCATTTTGAACATTTCCGAATCAGTCGTATTATTCTGTTTTTCTTCTACTAAAACATGTTTATCGCGATATGCTTCTAAGATTCATCCGTTTACTCGCATACAGTTTGTTGGTAGAATATGAAATCGTTTTGATGAATAATTCATATATAACAGAATTAATTAATTATTATTTGTCCTCTTTATTATTCAATCGCAAAGACGAAGAACGTATATTTTCTTCCTGAGCATATCATTTAGAACGGTGATGTGAAGCTGTAAAATAGGTAAAGCAATGATACTAACATCTATTTTTGATGTTGAGCATCAGGCCGCGAACATCTTTATTGATTTACTAAGCCGAATGTAGTACGCCAACCTGTCATAACGACTATTACAAATGTTGCAAATGTTCGTAAAATTACGTGATCTTTCATAACAGAATATAACCAAAGATGTCTCAGTATTATCTATTTAATGCATCTCAGGAATGTACCACAAAATATTCGTTTAGCCTAGATGATTTTTTTCGCGTATTCGTTACGTTTCCACGCTCTTTCTCTATTTGCCCAGCGAAAATGGGTCATAAAATATACGCGATCAAGTATTATTATAAATATCTGGCGATCTATAATCTTCAATAGACCAATTGGTCTACCGGAATTAGTTGCATATTGGTTAACATCTGCATCTACTAATTGGGAGTTTCGTGGTTTAAACCACACCGCTATCGCACATTTGAGATGAAATATGCTCAATCCCACCACGCTTTGGTGTGCAATAACTACAAAAACAGTCTAAACAATAATCTCGGTAGCCTAACAACCTCTCTAGGGGATGAAGTCATTACACATATACTAGGCAGTACTAGTAAAGTCAGTGATAAACATCATGTGACTGGGCTCTACCACGGATGTTGCGAAATAAATTGGTCCATTACTCCAGCCTTTCGGAACAAGGCAGCACAAGTTTAAATTTCTCAACATCAATTCAAGTAGGCACGTACTTGCTTAAGTTGTTCGGCAAGCGAGTCTCGTTCTTTTGTTAAAATCTCAATATTGATTCGCATCTGAAACAAAATAGATTTTTGAATAAAGCTCGTACACAAATCGCTGACTTAAAAGCATAATAATTCCTCCATAATATTAGCTAGGCATCCTTTCGAAGCAAAGGGAAATTTTCGTTTTACCACCACAATTCTTGCAAATCTGGAAGACGGACACATCAATAATTCTAAGCGTTAAAATCAGCAATTTCAGTACATTCTCACCGATGTTACTGTCTTAGAAGCAATTGACATAACATTTAAAAAATGAATCAGATTTTAAATATCCCAAATGCTGCAAAATCGGCGTTTTATAACGTGCAAAATCAAATGCCGATAACGAATTTCGTTATTAGAACAAAAATTTTGCATTTAGTAGCGTCACTGTCTTAAAATTCAAAGTAGTTTGAATAATCGACCATACATTTGTATATGAATAAGTCGGATTTCTAATAAGTTCTGACGTGGCTTGGAATAGGTACTGCACCTTACATTTAACCAAACATTTAAACATTCCAATGAAGAGAATACTTCATTAGCAAAATAATTAAATCCTTCAGTGAAAATGTGAGAGCGCAGAAAATAGGCCGGATATATGTGCGTTCCTAGTATTAAATAACATTTCCTATGCTCGCCTATCATTCGCCGTCAATAAATTATTTCGCTATCAAAGTGAAGTAATGTTAACATTACGACGAAAATTGTGGCGTAGCATTAAATCTATAACATTATGGAAAACGATAAACCATCGCAAATATTTACGTCCTGGCCAAAATTTAACTACCGTTACGTACAGCCTGTTCTCATTGATCCTTGTTTCGAAGACTAATAGACATTTTAAAAAGTTTTATTTAGTTAAATTCAACAAGTTTGCAAAGGTATCTTGACAATAAAAACTGTATAATCCCGATCAATATTTTTACTGACATGGCGACAAGGTACAGTTTTTGAAACACACGTTAACACACGCATTCTGAGTCGATTTAACGACATTAATATTGAAATATTTATAAAATCAACATAATCTTATTAAGCAAGAGATTTAGATGTTGGAACGTGCAATCGCTATTTACCTATCAAAACGTCGTAGTTACCATTGCTTGACAGTTACTAGCTGTCAAATTCAAATTAAATGTTTGTTCATCAAGTTTGCTAAGAAAAACTGCCATATGATATAATGTGAATATTTTTCATTTTCACCCTGATCACGTAGGATATTTGGGTTATGTTTTCAATATGTAAACCTGTAAAACCTGCATAGTGACATATAGTAGATAGCAGTTATACCTATGAGAATGAAATATAGGGGGTTCAGTGTAACCTGGACGAAATATTCAATCCTGTAATTTCCAATACCTCAGTTTATAAACGCGGTGTATTTTAATATTTTTCGTACTTTGAATTAAACTGTATTTTCGTGATTTTTTAGAATAAAAATTAAAAGATGTAAAGACAATTATTGCCCTTAGTTGCTTGTCGAAGCTCAAGTCATCTTATATGATTTAAAAACTTGTGACATATTCAACATGTGTCGATTAGCATTTTGTTCGGGTTACAGGAATATTCGAATCTCTGAGTTTAACTCACATCAGTTAATTGTATCTCAAATTTATTCGCCAATTCGAGTGAACTGTCTCTTTCTGAACGTAATTTCTCAAAATCATGGTCGACTGCATTTATAACCTATCAAAAAATGTGAGGGATTATTCGACGTTTCTAAATCGCCCATAATATATTCGAACACTTTAATTTCGACTTACCTTAACCGATGCAATATTGGAATCGATTAATTGATTTTCTAGTTTCATTTCAATACCATTCAATTATTACTAAATATTCTATCGTTAACGGGCCGCTAGAAGCAGGGATACACGTAAAACTCGATTTAAGTGTTGGAGCTCTGGACTGACTGATAAAAAATGTAACAAAAGCATAAAATGTTGATAATTAAGTTAACTTCTGATTTTTGTTTCAACAATTACCCAAATATATATGAGAAGGTTTGCGTAAATATTTGCAAAATTACGAAATATGCAAGGAATCCCTGAAAAAATACGCCATGAACCAGAAGGAATAATAACTACTCCTGGATCTTTGATGCGCTATATTCTGAAAGATATACTGTAATCCACTGAGTTTTATTCTATCATCCCGACAATTATTTCTCTCACAGGACACAATTTAATTGTATACTTATTTCACGAAGCACTGCATTGCTTGGGCAAGCTGAGAGTTTGTGCACATTATATCACAACATTTTCAAAAACGTACTTGCTCCATACATGATACATAAAATGAATTACCTGAAATAACACAGTGCATAAACATGGCTTAATCTTGATCATTATATGCGGACTTGGTATTAAAATGATCTTTAAATAGGGATATAATTGGGTAAATACACTGATTCCAATAATATGCACTTAATTCACTACTCGTTTCAATAGAACCCAAACTTCACGAAAAGATGGCATCGTTTACCCCTCAATGGTTGTGACTGAAAACGTAATCAATTAACAGACGACTTATTTTTCATAAATGTTTTTCCCTATCCAGTAGTCAAAAGAAGATCGAGCATTTGGTAAAAACCTCTAAAAATACAGCCCGACTGTTTCGCTTTTTGCCTCATTACAAATATTGTTTTTAACGCTAGAAACTTGAAAACAAACAAGATGAACTCAGTGTTGCATTGGCATCTGGAAAGCCAGATATCGTTGCTAGTTTTGAGAAGTGTTTACGTGAGGATATTATTGAATCCCTCTTAGCAATATCAGAAAACCTTTAGCTCAAAACTGAAAAAATAACGTCTCAGTTTGTCTGTAGCATTGCTCTTAATTTCATATTCAACATGTGTCGATTAGCATTTTGTTCGGGTTACAGGAATATTCGAATCTCTGAGTTTAACTCACATCAGTTAATTGTATCTCAAATTTATTCGCCAATTCGAGTGAACTGTCTCTTTCTGAACGTAATTTCTCAAAATCATGGTCGACTGCATTTATAACCTATCAAAAAATGTGAGGGATTATTCGACGTTTCTAAATCGCCCATAATATATTCGAACACTTTAATTTCGACTTACCTTAACCGATGCAATATTGGAATCGATTAATTGATTTTCTAGTTTCATTTCAATACCATTCAATTATTACTAAATATTCTATCGTTAACGGGCCGCTAGAAGCAGGGATACACGTAAAACTCGATTTAAGTGTTGGAGCTCTGGACTGACTGATAAAAAATGTAACAAAAGCATAAAATGTTGATAATTAAGTTAACTTCTGATTTTTGTTTCAACAATTACCCAAATATATATGAGAAGGTTTGCGTAAATATTTGCAAAATTACGAAATATGCAAGGAATCCCTGAAAAAATACGCCATGAACCAGAAGGAATAATAACTACTCCTGGATCTTTGATGCGCTATATTCTGAAAGATATACTGTAATCCACTGAGTTTTATTCTATCATCCCGACAATTATTTCTCTCACAGGACACAATTTAATTGTATACTTATTTCACGAAGCACTGCATTGCTTGGGCAAGCTGAGAGTTTGTGCACATTATATCACAACATTTTCAAAAACGTACTTGCTCCATACATGATACATAAAATGAATTACCTGAAATAACACAGTGCATAAACATGGCTTAATCTTGATCATTATATGCGGACTTGGTATTAAAATGATCTTTAAATAGGGATATAATTGGGTAAATACACTGATTCCAATAATATGCACTTAATTCACTACTCGTTTCAATAGAACCCAAACTTCACGAAAAGATGGCATCGTTTACCCCTCAATGGTTGTGACTGAAAACGTAATCAATTAACAGACGACTTATTTTTCATAAATGTTTTTCCCTATCCAGTAGTCAAAAGAAGATCGAGCATTTGGTAAAAACCTCTAAAAATACAGCCCGACTGTTTCGCTTTTTGCCTCATTACAAATATTGTTTTTAACGCTAGAAACTTGAAAACAAACAAGATGAACTCAGTGTTGCATTGGCATCTGGAAAGCCAGATATCGTTGCTAGTTTTGAGAAGTGTTTACGTGAGGATATTATTGAATCCCTCTTAGCAATATCAGAAAACCTTTAGCTCAAAACTGAAAAAATAACGTCTCAGTTTGTCTGTAGCATTGCTCTTAATTTCAAAGAATATGTTGTTGTGAAATTTATCAAGAGATTACAGATCGTCATCGCCATTAGCAAGTTTGCTATGATTAAATTTATTTATCACAAACCGGGTGTCAATTTTTCTGATTGGCTCATGCAAAATGAAGCAATACGGTGTAGCAGATGACTGTTTGATACTTGGTGACTTTAAATCGCATGATAAGAATCTTGAGTCTTCCAGTGGTTTGTTCAAAATGATCTTCTAGATTTGTCGCACGAAACTTGTATAGTGCAAAACGTGATATATCTAACACGATGTATCCTAAACTAATCATTAACATTGAATTTAATTTTCACAACGAGAAGTGCAATTATATCAAATTCGATTGTAAATATTCCTTTTGGCTCCAGCAATTATGCGTTACTTTGGTTTAGATGGATGCACAATCCACTTCCTCTATTATTTGAAATGTCAAAACAAGATAATTGAATAAAAAATCGATTACAATTATGAAGCTTTTGCGGACTTATATGTCACAGGCGATGAAAAATCACAAATTATAATTTTTTATTGAAATAATAATGAACGTTATCTTTAAATTTCAGACCACAGTAAATCCACTACAGTGTGACTGGTCTACTACAGACTTAATCACCTCTCTTTCATAGAAATCTAGTTCATCGCACTTTTCAACTTTTCATGGTATTTACAAACATTATATATAATTTTATTGCTTTCTTTAACTAATGATAAACCTTATTCTGTAATTTGAAGCACAAATACCCGAAACGCAACAAACTTCTTTCTTGAACACACTGATTTTTAGTTTTTATAAAATCTAACTATTCAGGAAACTGCGATAATTTTCGTTACCACAAGAAGAAACTATTCAGTTTTTGATTCAAATGTTCTACAATTTTTATCAGTTGCAAAATATTTATCCGAAATAATGAGCGTCCTTGCAAAGAATATAAGAAAAATATTTCAATATAAGTTCCCAGTTTCAATAGAATTTTGTTAAAATGATCAATCGCGCTATTCAATCAATCTTCTTCACATGACTTGGGTTATTGATAATGAGAGAATGAGAATGAAAATGAGTTTGAGTGAAAATGAGAAAATGGATTCGAAAAACTTAAGCGTAATTTATAAAAAAACGTCGTGTTTTGTTCATGATCCAGCTAAAATAATATATTTTTCAAAAATTAGCGCAATTTGAGCTTTGATTATTGAATTAAACCTGATGTTCCCGGTTCATAGATTTTTTGTTCGATAATGTAAAAGTTTTTACGTTTCATGGGATTTTTGTTGCGTTGCAGTTAAATATTTATCCTTAGAATATTAGAAATATATAGTTAACATAACGCTCGAAAACAGAACGCAACATTATATTTCATTAAAGAAGTCCTTGTGCTCCAACATGCGAAGCAGATACGACATAGAGTTTGCAAATTTTTCTGTAAAATCACACTGCTATAGATATAAGTATGTTTCCGTTTCTTTGTCTGTTATGATAAGTGTTTGTTCTAAAATTGATCAACGGTAATATAACGGTTGGAAGCGATACGGCAGTGTTTATAGTCAATTTTTGATCACATCATTCACCATCTGTGTCTCAGAGTATTCAAGTCTATCTACTGTTTGCTTTTTAAGACTTTTTCAAATTCTAGCAAAAATTTAGTCTAATACTTTCATATTAATGAAAGAACTCGATCGATTTGCTTGTTCGAAATATAACCGTTTCTACTTCGAGCAAGATGAATCTTGGAAAATCTAATTTTTCAAGTTAAAACCCAAATTTACCTACACGCACAACATACCTGGCGATTAAGAATATCGTTCCAGTTTGAATACGGTTGATAAGATCACGCCATTTCGAATCGACTGATAAATGTTTTGTTTTGTCAGATCAAAATTCGTTGAACTGCATCGCTTTTATTCAAACTCCCAAGATTTTGCCTTTCGGATCGCGTCACTCGGATCTAACGCATTCACTCCTCCGGTCACTGTCGATTTATCAACAATTCCATCGCCAAGTTCACTGACACATCCCTCACTGGATTGCAACAATGACAAATAGAATGACCTCAAGGTCCTTAAAAAAGAAAGAAGCATGTTATGCGTTTCGAATGTGCAAAAAAGGATAAGTGCTAGATTTCAAGTAGTTAAATGATTTGGCTTTGGTAAAGTACATTCCAAATGTGATAAAACCCTAACGCAGGAAGTGGTATAGTTTAATAACCAGTTTGATTTCCCCGGCATTCGCTGCGTATTTGTTTGCATGTCACATTCATCAGCCTAGCAATGCATATACAAGTCTGGAATAAAGATTTTGGAATACTGTCATCGAAAAATTAAGGAAATAGTTAATTCGTTTTTTGTAGATATAATTGCCAACGCAATTCATCCATTAATAGATGTTCCTGGAGGCGGCAAAAAGGATGAGCGGATTACGTCAAAATATATCTCTTAACTAAGCGTGTTTATTGCATATCTCAGTGAAGTAACGATAAACCTACTGAAGCCTGCTTTCCGTACCCCTCAACTGATGAAAAGTTGAACATTTTGGCTCGGACACCGTACCGTCTATTTGCGAAATCTGAGCAACCCAAGAATCGCAACACCACCGCTTATTCAACTAAGACATTTGTCGCCCTTTATCGCATTATGCCGAAAGGTACCGAAGTCGAAGGATACACCTTCTTCAGCAAGACAAGCCCATTAGCTCTAGGAATTGACTAAGCTCTGTACACTCATAGGCTTGAAATCTTTAGTACTTACTTCGATGATGCGCTTAATTCGGAATTAAAGCTCCATACACGTAGAACGGCCGCCCATATTAATGGTGACCTTGCGAACTAAGTAGGATATGGAAGAAGTCATCCTCAATGCATATCTACTCATTCCTTGTCCTGTCAATTCTAAATCGACAAACCCTGGTGGGAAAGAGAATGTCAATCCACTTATCTAGACATGTCTACTTCAGACAATTTAATATTCATCTATGTCCCGGAAAATATTGATGCAATATCAGCTTCGGAATAAAAGCAACATGATTTGAAGAAATGTTTATACATTGTGTATGCCATTGGATAGACATCGAGAGGACAATTAACGTCAAATTTTGTGGGAGCGCGAACATATGGTTAATTTCATTTAGGCGCATTTCAAACGATGTTGATATTGGACTAAACCCGTCATGCTGTAGTGCAAAATCATAGAACGTTTAGGCGGTATTCAAAAGCAGTCTAAGGTATTAGGCTATTTGAAAATATCTTTCTTGTGTAGTTAGTCAAATAACTTCGTTACGTCAATAAAAACAAAATATGCTGGATACGCAGTTCGTGGTAAATTTTCTGTTCATGTGTACGTTTAATATACTTTTTAAACGTTTTGTCGCAATATTTCAATTCAAAAGTTTATATTAATAATTTTGTGCATTATATTCATATCACCTTGCTCGATGCATCCGATAATGCTGAGATATGGATTTTAAGACAGATTTATTTCAAAATAAGTCTTAACTAATAGATACTTAAAGTTTGTAATGGAAAATAACCGTGTTAAAATAATTTGTCTTCCAGGGTTAACATATAAGCTAGTCGTTAATAAAATCTATGGATATTTAGTTAAATGATTTTTCATGCCGTAGCTGGAGAATTGTTTTTATCGTTCTAGCACAATTTTCGAAATTTTAACTAGAATAAGAATATTACTGCAATCAAATGAAAACTTTTAACTGTAATTAGCCTCAAATTTCGGGCATTGAGTAATCTCCCTACAAATGAGATCCAGTTTCGACATTACTACTCTGTTGTGAAAAACTGAAACCTTCAACATGTCTTGATATATACATAACTTAATAGAGATTTGAGGTACTCTCATTGTTATGGGGAAATCAATTAGGTTTTAAACTGTTCAAGAAACGCTACAGTTTACAAAATATTTCAAACCAGAAAATATTTGTCATGTTGTGCAATACTACTGAGCAGAATGTCAATACAATAGAACATTCTCATCAATATATGTATACCGATATTTCAAATCCATGGTTATTGCAAATGTAATAGATTTTTCAAACATAAATTTTAGGTCTTGAATCAGACGGTGAAAATTTCCTACATTGCGCCTAATCCGCTTCCATAATCAAAATTATAATTTTTTGTCAAATATGTTGAGACATATCAATTAGTCAATTAAATTGCGAGCAAATTAAAAACCAGAAAAAGGTTCAACGAAAATGTGCTAGCAAGCTTCTCGTCAAATAGCTAAACGCTGAATGGAATGTTGATTTCTGCTGTTATAAGGCTGCGAATACATAATGTAATCAATCTGTTTACGGAAGCATTTTGAAAATTACCTGTTTTTATAAGAAAGTAAATGTTTTTAAGAATTACAAACACAACTTGACGTTGTTGAATTTAGCTCCCGATAAAGATGCAATTAGAAAATCTTCTTAAAATAATCCGAGAAATCTTTCTGGATTCAAGATTCAAGATTTATGGTTAAAAATGCAATTAACTTTGTGATAAACATAGAGTGAAATAATAGGTACATTCAAGGATTCGAGGGTTCAAGCATTAATGGTTAAACAATTTAATACTTCACAACACCACAGGATTACGCTATGAATAAAAAAATGAAAATTACAATAGTATAAAAGCAATAGAGAATATCAAATGTAAGGCTGACGAATGATGTTCGCTTTGAAAATCGCCAAGCAAAAGAGTCCACCACATGTTGGGGTAGGGAATTCCAAAGAAATATAGCTTGTACGGCGAAAACATGTCGCCGACAATCAATACGGAAACTTGGAACGTGAAGGGATAGGGTATGTCCGCGTGTCACATTTCCATCACACACATCAAGCCAGTATTTTAGTGGATGTCCTTCGGTAGACAATTCTATAGGTCAGAATAATATCGCGTCGTATCCTGCTTTGGCTAAAGTCACATAGACCCAGACGTCGCAATCTTGAGGTATACGGAACATTGCAAAGACCCATCACTAGCTTTGTTGCTATATGATAGATTATATCAAAGAGAGCAATATCATTTCTCAGCCAAGGAGCCCAGACCTCTACCGCATACTCCATCGTAGGGCGAATGTATAAATTCATTATCCTAGGTGACGTTACCTGAGAGAATCCTCCAAATATTCTTCGAACGATACCTAACAATCTGTTGGCCCGTCGATATAGATTCTAGAAATGCACTTTGCTCCTCAGGTTTCCGCTAACCCACACTCCAAGATCTTTTTCTAACGAGCTTAATGCTAGGTTTTCATTTCCTAATCGATATGTCCAAAGAACATTCCTGCCAAGATGGAGCATCTTACATTTCTGTAGATTGAATGACATGTCATTCATGGCCGCCCAATTCGACACGCTGGTCAAATCCATTTGTAGTTTCTCACAATCGTCTGCAGAACTAATTAGCGTCCAAATTTTCATATTATCCGCTAAGAGGACCATTTTGGACGATATGAGGGGTGGCAAATTGTTTATGTACAACAGAAAGAGGAGCGGGCTCAAGACAGATCCTTGTGGGACTCCGCTGGTGGTTTTGAACATTTGAGATAGCACTCAGTTAACTTTAACTCGGGCGTCACGATCTGACAGATAATCGCACAGCTATAAGTGCAGTGGTTCACATATTCCTAAGCGCATCAGGTTTTGAAAAAGCAAATGATGATTAACTCTGTCAAAAGCTTTCGAAATGTCTAGATAACAGACGTGGATGCAAGAACTTCTATCCAACTACTTCGTCCAGTCGTCTAACGCTATGAGAAGATTTTTGAGACAAGATCGGTGAGATCGAAATCCATGTTGTACTGGTGAAAACAAATTATACAATTCAAAGTGTGCAACCATTCGTTTTGAGACTTTACTTTCCATGACCTTAGCAATAACAGATAAAACTGTGACGGGACGATAATCTGCAGCGTCAGATCGGCAGCCGCCTTTGAAGATAGTTTTTATTATGCCGGACTTCCAATCTTTTGGTACCACTCCCTTAAGCAACGAATAGTTGAACAGGCTGGTGAGAGGTTCACAAAGTTGACGTTGAAAGAACCTGAACACATCCGGTGTAATGCCATCCGCTCCTGGGGATTTTCTTACATTCAGTTCCATCAAATGACTTGCGACAATCACTGGATTAATAGAAATATCGCTCAATGTTTCGATTCCTGATTCGATTGAATACTCAGAACGTTCCACTAAAACATTTGGCGGGAACACTTTAGAATAATAAATGGCCAGAGCATTCGCGGTTTCTAACGCTGTTTCAGTGGGTTTTTCACCATTGTGTATGGGGAAAAATACCTGGTTCGACTTGTTCTTTCGCGTTCATAATTTTGTATGGTAAGTTAGGGTTGCGTTCTGAGCGATCTGCGAGTTCTCGTCTATCTTCTGTTTCAGAAAACCTACAAGTTCGTTCCATTGCAAGTCAGGGCTTATGATGTCCGTCTGACAATGCGGTATCTGCAAAAGCGGTTTACTCAGGGTCAATTTATCTACCCGTCGAACCACCCCATTCGGAGCAAGAGACATCTAAGTACTGCAAACATAGGCGAACCCAAGCACTGAATGGTCACTAAGACCCAGCGAATCTTGGAATTCGATCGCTTTGATAGATTGTTCTTCCGATGTTAACACTAAATCCAAGATAGAGGGGCGTTCAGAGCCTCTCCTTCGGGTGCATTCGTGAACATGATTGTATAACGGACTGATTCTAGTAATTTTCCTAATCGGTATTCCAGCGTTTGTTGGGAGAGATCGTCCCTAAGATAGAGGGAGGATAGATTAAAACCACACATAATAAGTGTCGTTGCTTGCTGTTTGCGAGTCAAGCGCTAAAGCACTTGGATCAACCTTTCGTTGTACTATTCCGTAGATGAAGGGGACCGGTACACCACACTAATAATGCAAACTTCACCAGATATCAGCGTTGAAGAACACCAAATTATATCCTCGAGCGTGAATTCTGTGTTGTCTATTGGGTGACACTGAAGTCGATTATGATAATGAAGTGCAACACCACCACCAATTCTCTCTCGGTCGTTCCTCATCAAATTCATATTTGGAATTGATATCTCCGTTTCAATCAATTGAGAAGAATACCATGTTTCTGTGATGGCGATAATGTCAGGTGAGTAGCGCGAACACACCTCGGTTAACTCAGCTAATTTGTTCGAAGGCTTAGCGTATTTGCATATAAACATCTTATACAGTTTATGGTCTTCAAATCATGCATAAATGAATTCAAAATCAATGGAACGATGATACTATATTAACAGATTGGGGAAAATTGTGTAGAGCTCTCATATAACCATCTAGTTTGGATTTGAATAGAGATAAACTGTTTGAGCTTACGACATCGGCAGGTTGGGAATTCCAAACAAAGCACACACGCACCGAATTGAAATAGCTGCTCCAGTTCCGCTTGGAATGTGTTATTTTCAACTTGCAACCATCGCCACGGCTGTAGCTGGAAGTTCGACGGTGGAATAATAAGTCCAGATGGTAGTAAGTAATTTGTATACGAGAATGAGATCACCTCGCATTCTCCGTTGCGCAAGTGTCCTCAGCGCCAGTCCTCTGAGGCGCCAGGCAAGTGGCATATTTCCGAGTGCATTGACAAGATTAGAAACTTTCTGATATATGCGATCCCGAAATTGAATATTTTTAGAGCCATTATGTCCAGGCTTGTGCAGCTTGGTCTAGAACCCGGGGAAAAACGTCCAAATATCCACCGTAACATGACGAGAAGCCGAGACTCGCATTTGTAAAAGGTTTCGCATTGTAGTCGATTTTCAAACAGCCTGAAATCACGACATTCAGGTCGTTTTCTTCTTCGGTTTACTACAGTTTTTGTCGCCGAGCTTTTGATAATAAGAAAAGATAAGGTGACGCCCGATAAGAATGATCTCCGAATATAGCCTATACAATTACAGTTTATTTTCGGATGATTAGTTGTGCAAGGCATTCGAATCGTTTGCAGCAAAAAACAATCATCAGCATTGCTGATTTGCCTACATAGTTTTATATCGTCAGCAAATAAAACCATCTTACTGTCATTTGTTATTGGTCTATCGTTCATATAGACTAGGAACAGTATTGGTCCAAGCAATGAGCCTTGCGGAACACCGCTAGTGACATCGGTTTCCTTCAATTATAGGCCGTCCAGACGAACTCTGATGTGGCATATCGTCTTCAAACAATACCGTGTTTCTATAGCTTGTTCAAGAGTAAATTATGATCAACTCTTCGAAAGCTTTAGAAATTTCCAGATAGCACACATTACCTCACATATACAACCCACGTCCAATCATCTAAGCTTGTCAGGAAATTTATTAGACAAGAGTGATATCTGCGGAATCCTTGTTGGGTAACTGCCAAAACTGGGTTCTTTTCCAGATGTGGCACTATTTTTTAGATTATTATTCGCTCAAAAGCGTTTGATACTGAAGACAGAAATGTCACCGGCTTGTAATTTTTAACTCTAGAAAGCAATCATCATTGTAAATTGGTATTATTTGTCAAAGTTTCCAGTCTTTTGGTACCACACCAGCTTGGAGCAAATTATTGAACATGCACGATGCAGGTTCAAAGAGTTGTGCATGACAGGTTTTGAGCAGCTTTGAAGATATCTCGTCTGGTCCTGGAGATTTCTTTACGTGTAATTTTCATAAGTGCTACGCTACCACCCTCGAAGTAACCAGTACTTCACCCAAAGTAAGTCGGTCAAGTCGAATGATTGGTTCCTCATCAAGCTCCGTAAATTTAGGAGCAAAAACTCCTGCATAAATGTCATCTAACAGGTCATCGATCTGTTTAATGGATTCAGTGAAGCCGAACAATATATTTACGGTAAAGACTCCTGGTTAAATATTCGTTCTATCGTTTACGAGTCTATATAAGTGCTTCGGATTCTGGTGTGTCTGAGAAATCAATTGCGATAGAAAAGCTTGTTCATCATCTCGAATTAAGCTGATAACTTTGATTCGCAGTCGTGTAAATCCTTCCCAAGAATCAGATGTGTCGGTAGCCCTGTGAAACTCCCAGCTATTACCCTTTTTTCGTCCACTTTTAAGTCTTGCTTTGTAGTATACATTTATTACATTGAGAAGTTTTCTTCAAAACAAAAAATTGAATGTTCCTACAATATAGATTTCCGGTGCTGTAAGAGAGAGCGCAAAGGACTATCCCGATCGGAGAAAGCCAGTTGTGCCAAACTAGTGCTTTGTAACTCGGCCTTCTGACGCATTTCTTTTCGTTACTATTGCGCCTAGCGCTACAAACCTACTCGAATTCTAGGATAACGTGATCGCGGTTTATGAACGATATACTTTGCTGCTTGTTGTTCATATTCAAGTGTCTCGAATGGATGATAATCCTGGCTATAGAGCTGCAGAAATTTGAAATCCCCCATTATCAAACTTTGAGTATTTTTCCGCGTTGTTATATATCGCAAACCATTAATCAGTTTATTATTTAGGTCGAGAGTTGCTGTTGGAGAACGATAGATCACTCCAACAATGCATTGGTCTCCTGAAGTAAAAGTCAGAGAGCACCAAAGTGTGTAAATTATATCATGGGTCTGGTCATTCATAGCTCTACAGATAAACAATTGCTTGAAGTAGAGTGCTGCTCCTTCGCCATCACCTAAACGGTCACGCCTCCATAGAGACATGTTGGGCAAAGAGAGTTCAGTTTTAGATAATGAGGTATCTAACCACATTTTTGATATTACAACAATGTCTGGCGCCGTTTCATTACAAATCTCGGACAATTCGAATTATTTGTTGAGAAGGATGTTTGCGCTTGTATAGATGTACTTAATCGTATTTTTCGTGAGTAATGACGGGGTGTAAATTGAAGTTATTGGTCCGACTTCTCTGGAGTCGGACATAACAAGTAGTGATGATGTGGTATGCAATGCGGCGTTAAACAGTGTGATCCTGAATCCCTCTGAATAGTCAGTGCCTGGGATGATAAAACATGTGAGCTTTTTATTGGTCGCCGAACGCTTGAATCGACCATTAGGTTTCGGTGTGAATAGCTCGGTCCGACTATAAAGTGTCCAATGCATACTTTGCTTGGAATAATTCGTACGTTCAAAACACTTATATACTGTTTAATCTATTTTATTATATTGTTTATACACTTAAATTTCAATTTTTACTATCCTATGGTTGTTGTTAAGCTTGTTGCTTTTTAGACCATTAAAAACCTTGAATTACCTAAAACGATTGAGAATTTACAGTTTCTCTTGTGAGAGGCTAGTTAAATATATATATCTAGTTTTGTCCGGGTTTATCTAGCCACATTGATTTTGATTATCTGTTAAATAAACCAGATCAGTGCGCATTTATTTTAATTGATAATGATTCTGCATTCTCGTTTGCATCTAAAAATTATAACAATTTTCGCACACAGTAAGGGAATGTTGGATAAAAAATATCGAATCTTTAGCAATAAAATATGTTTTCTATGATCAATAACGTTTCTGAACAGAAGTACGCAATAGCGAAGGCATTCCCTAGAATTCGAATAGATATGAAGGCGATAAAACTTTGATTTCCATGATATACTAAATAAGATGAAGTGTGTATCATGTCCGGTTATTACTACTCTACTTTTTTTTACTTAATTGTGTAATAGATTCACATAACGAGTATTTGAAAAGGAAACCTGTTGAAATTGTTATTGAAAACTAGCACACGGTAAGTGCTACAAGGTCTCCACTTTACCTCTGTCTTGATTACCATGTTCAAGGTGGAGTCCATGAATTGCTTCATTTTTGTTCTGTCGGAGTTGTGCTGTGAATTTAAAATGCGCTTTCTTGTAAAAGGCAACGGACAAAGTATGATAGTTTGCCGATCAACATGTGAAACTCAACACATTATTTGAGTTTCGTATACAACAACACCTGCATATAAACCGATTAATCTGCTTGCATAGGTAATATGTTATGAGATCTACTAGTCATTGGTATTCATTACAATTTTATACAATTCTAAATTAATCAAAAAACAATTAAAATCGTTAACATGACATTTATAGAAAAATCGTGAAAGTAAATACGGGCGTCAATAGTAGAACTCCTACAACTGGCTTATATCGCCGGAAATAAGACCTTTTATTAACGTCCATAGAAATATTCATATAACAAATAATTGCAAATCTCAAAAATGGTAAGAAGAGCATCCGTTCTGTAATGAAAAAAGGAATATGATTAATTCTTAAGCTTGGTGTTGCGCACATCTCCTGCCATCATTTTTGTTTTTCCGTACAATCGATATAACTTAGCTCAAATCCCGACCGACTTGGTAGATTCTGTGGAAATCTTGTGTGATGAAATCGTAAATGCGCTCAACATACTATACGACTATGGAATTAATCAGGTGAACGAACGGCTTATTACTAACAACTTATTATATCTGATGATTGCATCCTATAATTCGAAAAAATGCAAATCAGTCATTTCGGAAACTACTAATAATTGACGAATTGACTAATTAAGAATATTATGTGATGGTATAACAAATTTTGAAATGCTGATACATAATTTCTCTGCTGAGGTTTCGAAAGACTCCGATCGTCAAATTTTATGACAAACACACTACTTTTTCAAAGTCCTGAAGAAAAACGGCTACCCGAAGAGCTTTATACCAAGATACAAATCGCCAAGAAGCTTGCCTACGGAGCAACCAAACGCACAGGTCAGGAAACCTTTACCATACATTGAGAATGTTTCAGAAATCGCTGCAAGAGTACTGCGACCACTCGGAATCAATGTTGCACACAGACCTACGCAAACACTCCGCAATCAGCTGTGCAAATTGAAAGATAACTTGAAAGAAGAAGACAAAACAAACGTGGTCTACAAAATCCCATGCGCGGATTGTGAGATGCATTACGTGGGACAAACTGGAAGGAGGCTGGGTACCAGACTGAATGAACACCAATCAGCGGTAAGGAGGCACGACTACAAATCGTTACTATCAATTCACGTCGATCAAGAGGGACACCAAGTCAACTGGAATGGAACCAGAGTCATTGCAAGGGGACGCACGCGCCACATACGGGAATTCCTCGAGGCGTGGCACTCCACAACGCGGTCATTGAATCAACACGTTCAATTGGACGACATGTATGTGCCAATGAGGAACAGAACATTAAGCCACGTGACCTTGAGAACAACCAATAACGAGGAAACAAACAGAACGGTCAGCGTATAAAATTAGAAAACACGACGGTTACGAACACTTCGCAAGACGTTCAGCTGACGATGTCATCTAGCTTGCTGACGAAACGTCCTACGGTTACAATGCCAGCTCAGAGAGCACACAACAAACACACTCCATGTTAAAATGTGATTACCTTTAGGAAACATTAGAAGCTGTTGTGATACAATCTTCGGATTTACGAGCTGGATTTGTTACTGTTAATCTCAGTAATAATTCTGCATCAAGATATGTGAGCCTAATCGCTGTTAACAATACTTCATATAGCCCTCCGATGTTCTTCTTACATTCATTCACACATTTGCCTTCAGATACCTCTGTTTAAAGCGGATATTTTTTAAAGTACTGATTTCAACTTATTAACAGATATAATATTGATCATATTATGATTATGATTCGTTTGCTTTGCTCTGTGTACTCCCTTCATTTCAAATTACACGAAATCAGGCTCAAGCTCAATTTTCAAATAATAATATAAAGTAGCTTATTATTATTCCTAATTCTTTAAACACGTTTCGACAACTGTTTTGTTGCAAAAATAGCATGAATCGTCATTATATCACATGACAACAAGTATAACGTAATCAAAATGTGACATGTAATAACATATCGGTATTCTAGTCATGCGTGCGCAACGATATTCTTGGGAGGGTATTACTATTTTTACGCTGAGATCCTTTCTGCAAGAAATGCATGAGCAGATGATTTTCGAAGTAAGTAAAATAAAGTATACTAGCGTTCTATCTTTAAAGACTATCCTATCGATTTATGATAGATTCAATATGAAATACGGAAATATTTGTTGCAGAGTGATGATTAATTTTGAGAAAATAATGCC
The DNA here is from genome assembly GCA_013407085.1 of Atriophallophorus winterbourni. Taxonomy (NCBI): domain Eukaryota; kingdom Metazoa; phylum Platyhelminthes; class Trematoda; order Plagiorchiida; family Microphallidae; genus Atriophallophorus; species Atriophallophorus winterbourni. The sequence continues at coordinate 3,283 of JACCGJ010023881.1, read as the reverse complement.
CTCTGCCGACAAAGCAACCATGCTCGTAAGAATTACTGAGTCACTCGATATTAAGGTTATGGAGCATTCAAAGTATTGATTTTGTGGTAATTCAATTCAAATTCAGATCGCAATTTACAGCCTCAAATGATCACTAATATTCTTACAGCGATAACTTGTACAGAACCTATCAATGGACAAAAATAACTGGATTATTCTCTGCGGTTTTCCACAAAATATATGTAACGATATTTGAAGAGCGTTGATAGTGCTCAAATGACTTTCCCAGTTACGTAAGTTTGAAAGCAAAGGTGAATAATTCTCATCCTCAATCTCTACAATGCCGATCTTCTCAAATTATCCGATTTATCTATACTTTTTTGACCCGTCGAATCACGCTCGATCAAACTCAAACGTTCTCACTTTCGATGTTGATTTATAGCAGAATAATATGGTAACGCGAACGTTTCTCACTGGGAACGCGTTCACTGCTAAATAATTCAGTATGTAGAGTTTTGTTGTTCTCTGGAAATGAATTGCTTCATTTTTTCTTCTTATCCTTTGTGTTTCAGACTAGTACATGGTAATCCATGAGTGCGTTCGGATATTCCAACTAGAAGTGCTGTCAGGTGTTCAATAAAGATATTATACAGTGTATTAAGTACTCCTAAAATATTACCAAACCAAACATGGATGAAATCATTTAAATCGCTTATTTTTGTTCTAATTTCTAGTATATTCATGATATCTGGAACAGCGTTCAGTTCAGCAAGATGTATGAGGCAACAGATACGTAAAATTTAGTTATTCTCTTTATGGTCTCAAAAGCGTGCAACCTCTGTTTTAAATTTTAAGTGTATGAAATAAAAGTGAAGTAGTCTGTGCTTGCCGGTGTTCGATTGGATTACACTAAAATTCTAAACGGATCAAACAAAGTTAAGCTTTGAGCCGTTTTGTAATGGCTCGCCACAAGCAATTTCGGATTGCATTTAAGTGGCTGCTGTGAACGGGTATAATTTTCTTATCTTCGAACTTTGTATATGTTTTGCGGAAAAAGTTTTGTCAATATTCAGATATTTTGAGTAAGTTCATTAGTTTTAGGGCCTTATCCGAAATATTTGTTTTGGATAATGTTATTTGAAGACACGTTGTATTGTGTATTCTTTCTCAGATCGCTGGTGCCCAGAAGTTGCTTATCTCCGTTTTACTTTAACACCAATATCTACGAGCAATATGATGAAATTCATTGGTTATTCTAGGATACGAGGTATTTCCGGGGGTTTAATCGGCTTTAATAGATTAAGCTTGACTAGTACAAGTGTAGTAGCAGTTGATGAGCGGCTGGAGTAATTTTGCACGCTGACTCTTTAGCGAATTACTGCTCGATTCCAGGTCCTACATGGATAATTTTAATATTTTCGTGATCGTCTCGTCAATATCTATCGATTTATTTTATCTTTCCGCCACGGAAGGATAACACGTTGATTTTTCCAATACGAGATTAATTTACAAGTTACATTCACGCGTGCAAAAGTTAGCAGTCTTCAAAGAATTTTGTTGAATTTACATCCACTCGAAAGAGCTCTCTCTCAACATTGCATCTTGACCGTGAGAATGAACATCGTGTGTAGAAAAGTCAAGATCAGAGCGACACATGTGTATTCACTACACGTCAACAAACATATGAATCATCATGGGAATTACAATAAAGAGATAGACACACTGACAGATACTGCATTCTGATTGGACAATGAGTATTCATGATGACAGCCACTCCACATCCTTCCGTTTTTCAAACGATCGGCTCATCGACATCTTGCGCGTGACAATTGAATTGATATCGTTCACTTGACCGAGGCAAAGTTCTTCGAGCTTCGCGAAGATTGTTCCCCAGTCATCTGCGTCTTCGTTCTCAACAAAAGTGAAACACTGTGTAAACTCCGTCGCCTGTTCACCAAGCGCATGCCTAAGCGTCACAATTTGATACACTTTATCGGTATTCGTCAGATTCGCCAACGTCCGAAAGTCGCTGAAGTGTTGCTTCCACAGTTTCCATCTCTCGTTCACTTGACCGAGGCAATGTTCTTCGAGCTTCGTGAAGATAGTTTCCCAGTCATCTGCGTTTTCGTTCTTATCAAAGGTGAAACACTGTATGAAATTCGTCGCCTGTTCACCAAGCGCATTCCTCAGCGTCACCATTTGATACGCTTTGTCGGTATTCGTCAATTTCGCCAACGTCCGAATGTCTCTAAACTGTTCCTTCCACCGTTTCCATCTCTCTGCCACTCCTTCATCGCCTTCCATTGAGTGTTGCCGGTGGTCGAACCTTAAAGCCGCTAAAACGGGCGTTCTCAGTTCTATCCGACGTTTTCTCGTCGATCACCCTCGTCACCATGTAGAAAAGTCAAGATCAGAGCGACACATGTGTATTCACTACACGTCAACAAACATATGTATGAATCATCATGGGAATTACAATAGAGAGATAGACACACTGACAGCTACTGCATTCTGATTGGACAATGAGTATTCATGCTGACAGCCACTCCACATCCTTCCGTTTTTCAAACGATCGGCTCATCGACATCTTGCGCGTGACAATTGAATTTATATCGTTCACTTGACCGGGGCAAAGTTCTTCGAGCTTCGCGAAGATTGTTCCCCAGTCATCTGCGTCTTCGTTCTCAACAAAAGTGAAACACTGTATAAACTCCGTCGCCTGTTCACCAAGCGCATGCCTCAGCGTCACAATTTGATACACTTTATCGGTATTCGTCAGATTCGCCAACGTCCGAAAGTCGCTGAAGTGTTGCTTCCACAGTTTCCATCTCTCGTTCACTTGACCGAGGCAATGTTCTTCGAGCTTCGCGAAGATAGTTTCCCAGTCATCTGCGTTTTCGTTCTTATCAAAGGTGAAACAATGTATGAAATTCGTCGCCTGTTCACCAAGCGCATTCCTCAGCGTCACCATTTGATACGCTTTGTCGGTATTCGTCAGATTCGCCAACGTCCGAATGTCTCTAAACTGTTCCTTCAACCGTTTCCATCTCTCTGCCAATCCTTCATCGCCTTCCATTGAGTGTTGCCGGTGGTCAAACATTAAAGCCGCTAAAACGGGCGTTCTCAGTTCTATCCGACGTTTTCTCGTCGATCACCCTCGTCACCATGTAGAAAAGTCAAGATCAGAGCGACACATGTGTATTCACTACACGTCAACAAACATATGAATCATCATGGGAATTACAATAAAGAGATAGACACACTGACAGATACTGCATTCTGATTGGACAATAAGTATTCATGC
>JACCGJ010023880.1:0-10614 GCA_013407085.1 Atriophallophorus winterbourni | reverse complement strand
ATGGAAGCACTGGACTCTAGTTTCACTATTATTTGAGCTTACCAGCAGTGCCTATCATTTGCTTCGGGTGGGATACTAACCACCGTGGGACTACAATGGTGATGGTTGGTTGAGTTGGCTGAACATAACTTGGGAGGCTCATTTAGTGAATTCAGCTTATTCCAAATCATAAGGGCTTTACCAAAGTAATGTGATGCTCACATCTCTGTACCTTACACTCCACTACTGGTTTCCGGCTTTTTGCCGTCTTCAAGTGGAGACAGTAAGATCAGGTTTAGTGAGTCTTGAAACGGCGATAAAGTGGTAAACAAAGTTATACTTGTATGCCACTGTTACTTAGGGTTCGTACAACGAACCACGATGTTCAGACACGGAATCACAAAGTGATTCTTGGTCATGAACTCAAGGCGCTTATTAGTGACCAAAGTAATGTGTCGCTCACATTCCCATCCTTACACTCAACTACTGGTTTCTGGCTGTTTGCCGTCGTCAGGTGGAGACAGTAAGATCAGGTTCAGTGAGCATTATGTCGAGGTCGTTCAATTTAAACACGTCAAAACTCACACTGCTTTGGAATTATGGATCGTTTTTAATCAATTGAACATACCTCGCCGATTTGAATCAATATAGCTGTTCGGCTTCAGTAGCTCGGCTTCACTTCCGTTTATCTAATTGGTTAATTGTACATATATATAAAAATGAGCTGTAAATAAAACGATGTATTCTGTCAGTCGTCTTCTACCACTTTCGTGAGTGTTGGGTCAGCCGGAACTTGCTCTAAGAACACAACAGACTTGGCGACGGAAATATGGCCTCAGTTTTAAGCAAATGCAAGCACAGTAAGTACTTCAACAAACAGCGAGCGCAGTTCGAAAAATCACAGAAGCAGCTCATGGCACGTTTTTCGCTGAACCTATATATCAAAGAAGAATCCAGAGAACAGATACAGCATCAATCAATCGAATAAATTGCAGCATCAATCACAGAGTTACATTTCGATGCAGTATCAGGAACAACATTCAATGCTTGGTTCCAGAAATACGAAGACATTTTCCGAGTTCAACTAGCGGGTCAAGGTGATGCATGGCTTGTTCGCCTATTGTCAAGAAAACTTGGTCCTGTTAAGCACGAACGTTACACTATATTCTTCCAAAATGTGCTCGAGAGTTCATCTTTGACGAAACCATTGAAACACTCACGATAATCTTTGGCGAACAATCATTTTTATTCAGCATTCGTTACAACATTCTCAAACTGATGAAAAAGGAAACACACGACTACACTGCGCATGCTGTTATCATCAATCAAAAGTGTGAAAGATTCAAGCTCGGTTCGAAGACACCAAATCAGTTCGAATGCTTGATGTTCGTTTGCAGTCTTCAATCACCAGCGGACGCTGACGTTCGAACAATAATTCTGAGCAAATTGGAGTACGAGCCGGAAATGACCCTTCAAGACATAGTAGCTGAATTTCACAGAATGGTGATCCTTAAGCATGATACCAAGTTCATTGAAAACGCAGGACATAAAACGGAGACTCAAGTGTACAGAAACTCAGCAACACACAGTAATTCGCAAAGTTCTGTTAAAAAGTCATTGAAACCCAAAAGTGCTTGTTAGAATTGTGGTGGCTGGCACTATTCGGAAGATTGTCAGTTCAGAAATTATAAGTGCAGCAGGTGCAAGCGCATTGGTAACAAAAGAGTCACATTGCAGAACAAACTATCGAACCGGTGCAAACGTCTTCAAAAATCCTAAATCGAATGGGAATCGCCATTACCGCAGATATTGACGGAGCCTTCTCGTCTATTCACTCGGGAACATTATTCAATGTGACGTCGAAGATGATAAAGAACGCAACGAAATCTGACGCGATACTTTGACGAGTATTATCCTACCTGCAAAAGGGGTGGCCGAAGAAATGTCCAAACAGTGAATTGACCCCATATTTCTGACGAGGGAACTCACTTTCACAGAGAGACTCTTGCTTTTCCTTTGCGGATCTAGTTGTCATTCCGAAGGGTTAACGTGAACGTGTTCCACGTCAGTTTCACCGTGATCGTTTTATGAAAAACCGAATGAAAGCATTTGTACGAATTTACGTCTTCTGTCCTCAGTAAGACCAACAAGTTGAAGATCTTTGCCGGTCTTGTTCCAAGTGTGCTGTGATAGCAAGGCTTCCTGTCAAGACCGAACTACACTCTTGGCTGCATCCAATAAAGCCGTGGTCACGTGTGCACGTTGAATTTGCTGGTCCATTCAGAGGAGTGCATTTCTTCGTCATAGTCGATGCGTACAGTAAATGGCCAGAGGTAACTATGATGAACCACACTTCTGCAGCTCAGACAGTTCGAACGATTAGACGAATCTTCACTCAGTATGGTCTCCCAGAATCTTTGGTGTCCGACAACGGGTATCAATTCACCTCCAAGCTGTTCACAGAATTTTGCATTTAGAATGGAATAAATCATATCAGAACGGCACCATATTACCCTTAATCCAATAGGCAGGCTGAAATATTTGTGGACACTCTAAAGAAAGTCCTTCAGAAGGCTGAATCCGATGGACCGCTAAATCACATTCTAGATGAATTCTTGTTCAGTTACCGGATTACACCAAACCCGAATTCACCGAATGGTCAATCCCCAGCAGAATCTCTCATGGGACGGATACTCCGGGCTACCTTTGATGTAATGAACCCTAGACCTGCGGTACATTTGATCCCCAATCGGAAGATGGAAAATCAATACAACCCACGCAACGGCACTCGCCGAAGTTCTTTCAGGCCTGGCGAACACGTATGGATTACATGCCTTCGAAAACACGGAATAGTTTGGAAACCAGCGGTCGTAACTAGAAGACGCGACAAGGTATTGTACGAAGTCTGGGCCGATGGGAATCAGATTGTTCAGCACACAAACCAAATGCGAACGAGACTCTGCCCCGAAGAACCATCTGTTTTCAGTCACAGACTTAACGAACTACTGAAAGCAGACCAACGTATCGGCACTGAATAAAGGCAAAGAGTTGACAACCGATTTTCTGAGCAACATCGCACAGACGAGACACCAAAAAGAAGATACACAACACGAAGAAAACAATGGTTAAACCATTTCAAATCAATCCAAAAAACCACGCGTACATAGACCGAATGTAATAGTCCTTTTTTCACAGGGTGAGGTGTCAAGATCGTTCAATCTAGGCACGTCAAAACTCACACGGCTTTGAAAATATTGATCGTTTTTAATCAATTGAACAAAAGCGGCGAGAGGCAGTAAGAGATTCTACGAGTAGAAGGTGCACATGCGAAATGGAGTGAAGAAAATTCCAAAGATGTGCATACTAATTAACAAGAGTTTTTGTCCAACTTTAGTGCGGTAAGGAAATAACGACAGGGTCAAGCCCTTGTAAGCCGCATCTTTTATATCAGCAACATAGTCCAGAAGAACCTCAGTTGAAAAATCCTGTCCAGTGTTGTACAGCTTCGTTGTGATTACAGGCAATACCTTATCCACAAGTTGCTTGAATTGTTTTTCAGATCTTGCTGAAATAACCTCCTCCGGAGGCGCATTCCACAAGTTAACAATTCTTGTTGAAACCGTGGATCCCTGTGATAGGCGTAGTGTCCTTAGCTTTTGAAGCTTTAGAGCATGGCCAAGGATTCTTGAGCCCAGCACTATAGGGACAACTCGCGGAGCTCGTCCCCATGACTCCCAGTAATATTGCGACGTGTTAGCATGCAGGTCGTAGCTCACACGTCAAATACCAAGCGACCTGATGTTGAGGCGTGACTCTCTCCACATAGGAATTGGTTTTTATCCTTGTGGTTCGTTCCATCGCGGCCTTTAGTAGATTTTTTACCAACACTGGTCACGTTCTCCCTTAGTTTGTGTTTAGGTGGCTGGCAACCATATTTCAAAATTGGTCTCCGTATTGGGAATAAAGAAATCGCGAAACATTTGTGGAGTAATCGCTGAAAACGACCGACTAATAGCCCACCATGCGCGGTTTACAGCAGCAGCTTTTCTGTTCGTATCCTCCTTGGATTTAAGCGACCGAGTCACAATCATCCTTAGGTCACGTTCAGTATCAACCCATTTAAGTTGATGATCCCCGAGGAAGTAAGCACCTTCAGGCGTACTTGGCCCCAAAAGCATTACATCGCATTTTTGTCGGTTTACAGGAAGCTGCCATTTCACCGTTCAATCAAGTAATTTGTTCAATTCGTTCTGGAAATTGTTATTATCAGCAGAAGAGCTTACTGCACACCAAACTTGCAGATCATCCGCGAAAAGTAGACAATTCATATTTAATGAGTCGGGGAGGTCATTAACATATACTTTAAAGAGTAACGGGCTGAGAACAGATCCTTGCAGAACACCGGAAGCTGGACGTGTAATCTTCAATTTAACTCCGTTAACCTAGACCTGTGTTTAACGGTCAACAAGAGAGTCTTTCAAATCCAAGTTAGAACAGGTCCCTTTACACCACGAGCACGGAACTTGAGCAATAGACGTTGAAATGGAACACGGTCAAAAGCCTTACTGAAGTCAACGAAGGCAGTGACTACCGGGTGACCCACATCAAGTTCACCACACTAGTGCTCGCGAGCAGTGATGAGATTGGATGCGCATGATCGTCTTGGCGTAAAACCATGCTGAGCAGATGTTAGCTGACTGGTTGTAAAGAGAAAATCCTAAATCTGTTTTTTTCAGCAGTCGTTTTAGAGTCTTTCGAACTACCGAAATGAAAGGTAACCGGTCGGTAGTTAGCCGGATCACTGTTTTCACCAATTTTATACATCGGTTTGACAATGCCGTACTTCCAATCTTGAGGAAACCTACTACACCTCAGAGATAAATTGAAGATTAGCGCCAGTGGATTGTGTAAGATACTCGACAATACCTTTAAGATCATTGGGTGTATATCGTCCGGGCCAGGTGCTGAGTGTACATCGAGTCGTTCTAGTAAATACTGCACCGTCTCTGACGAGATCGATATATCCGGCATTTCGGCGCTGCTCTCATGAAGCAGAGGAATGGGAAACGTCTCCTCTGTGTAAACCGAATTGTACTGAGCTGCGAGAGGAACTGCTTTACGCTCATCTTCATGTTCAGTCGAACGTCGCATTGATATCAAGCAAGGTACTCGTTGAGAAGCTTTGGTCCTTCGTCTAATGTACGCAAACAAGCTTTTCGGCATCGAATTGGCTCCGTCCACCAAACGAGTTTCATAGTTCTGTCTTTTTTGTCTTTCCATGTAGGTACACTTTTTGCGGTGCATTCGCTAGAACAAAAATTCCGCCATAACCGATGTCTTACATTCATGTATTTACGAATAACGTTATCGAACCACGGAGATCCCTTGGCGGTGGATCTTCCATTCATCCATGGGGCATGATTTTCAAGCGACCTGATTTTACCTAGAAAGTCCAAACAACAGGTATCAATATTCGTTGATGGAGGGAGAGACCAGTACATCGAGTCTGCGGACGTCATAAGACTCTTTTTGTCTAATTTCCAGTAGTTTCTCGGGGCATGCGTACGTATTCTCTTTTGAAGACCCTGATTCCAAACGAACCATAAAGAACAGTAATCGCTGCAACCAATAGGTTTCTCGATCGACAGATTCGTAACATCGGAGAATCTAGGTCTGACCACCAAATCCAATATCGAAGGAACTTGTTCGACGTATATCCTAGTAGGATCGTTTACATTCTGCACCAAATTTAGCTTCAAAATCGTATCTAGGAATTCTTGTTGGAACGGTTCACCCCTCGACACTAAAACCTCCCAGTTTATATCGGAAGCATTCAGATCTCCAAGAGCGATACAGTCACCAGTGATACCATACCGTTTGATTTGATCACATAACGCAGGTGAGCGGTAAATGGCCTCAAGTGATGCAGCTCCAGAGCTAGACTTCACCTTACACCAGATGCTTTCCGCATTTCCAGCATCATGTTGAAACCTTTTCAATACTTCCACAGTCAGGTGCTCTTTAAAGTATACGGCAACGCCACCGGCAGATCTCGAAGCTACTCTGTCACTTCTGAAAAGCGCATAGTGTGGTAGCGCGCACTCCATATCAGATATATCCATTGTTAACCACGATTCCGTAACAGCAATTATATCTGCCTGTCGCCGACAGACAATTTCATTAACCTCGTCAATTTTATTGCGTAGACTCCTCGCATTAAAAAGCAATACTCGAAATCTCTTCACAGAATGATTAACTGGGTTGGGATAACAGCGGATTCCAACAAATGTGCGGCCACCTCCTCATTACCCGAAGATCTACAATATGGAGATCTACCTCGCCAGCTTCTCTGTGCGCTCGTAATTCTTGGGTGCATGTTTTCATTTTGATTCTATCCTCAGGAGAAATGTCACGTAGTATCTTGAATGGCTCACCCTTAAGACGATGAGCGCGTCCTAATACCATCTGGACCTTCTTATCCGAAGCCAAAACAATTTTCAGCGTCCGCGGTTTATCATCCTCCTTCTTCCGGCCAAGTCGGAATGCAGAAATGGTGGTAACTCCTTCATCCCCTTGATCAAATAGCGTTGAGAAAGTTGATTGTAGGAAAGTTCGCTCTTGCTGTAAACGCATTTCAGCCATGTCCCCGGTTCGCTCACGAGCATTCACCATAATAAGGCATCGCTTCCGAGAATCGAAATATGGCTTCTTTGAGACCGGATATATAAAAGCATTTTCAGAAGTAGGTACTTATTTCACCAAATTTAGCTGAGCCTCTATTTTACTCAATCGCTGTGACAAGATTTCATAGTTCGGATCACTAGGTAGACCCTTCGACGTCACATCTGCATAAGTTTTATTTCGTCCTGACTGTTGAGCAAACGGTGTTGAAGGCGAGCAAACATCGAGTTCCTGCACGTTCAATGTATCATCGATACAAATACCATTTTGTAAACGGCTTGTAGTCGAGGAAGCGAATGGCACACAAGCTTGCTCCACAGATAGTTGGTGTCTGTCCTCAGCTGAGGTTGGTTCAATATTTATGTCTGCTCCATCGAGCACTTTAGCGGCTTTACTAGATGCAGCTACGACTTTATTATGACTACCTCCGTGCTTAACACTCGATGGTGGAAGACATATCATACATACCGTCCGAATAATATCGCATGATATAATCTGAAGCCACCGATACGTTTCTGGCTTCATTCCTCCGCACTAAATATGCGTCCTTTTTAAACATATTCCGCATTGTACAGCTTTTGCATTATCAGCAACCTGTTTGCGCATACAAGACAAGAGTCCCCCGAGCGAGCAGCGGGACACCGATTCCTTTGCATATTCGTTACAGTAAGTGCGGTTTTATCTACTTTTGCAGATTTTTAGTCATACCCATGTTGGAATCCGGTGAAAATCAAATAAATACAAAATCAAAGGATTCGTAAGAAGCAAAATACCACGTTTACCTTGAATTCAGTTCAGTAAAGAACAATTAATAGATGGCATCAGATCATATCCCTAAAATGTCTTTTCAAGATTTCACTTAGGATGCTAGTGAGACTTCCAGGTATGCAATTACAAAACAGAGGAACAACTACCACCCTTGTGTATTGCACTTCTTTTATTTGGCGCGGTACGTTCAACTGGGTTGTATTTTCCACGCTCCGATAAAATATCATTATGAATTTTCGCTATTCCTTGAAGTTGCTGTAAAATAGAATAACTATTTTACTATATGATTGATATTTTTGGTGATTAATTACGCTAGTGATGAAATCAGCCTGTATTTGTTCTAGTGATCTATAATTATTCATACCTTACGACAGATATGAGTACAAAAATTCCTGCATCAACGGCAAATGTGGCAAAATGGGGGCTAAGCGAATTGAGTGCACAACTTGCAAGCGTTGGGCTCACCCCAGCTGCTCAGGTATACACAAATCTACGGTATTTATGCAAAGTACCGCTGTTTGCAATTGTATTGTTGTGGCTTTCATAAGGCCGCCACTGACGCCGCTTGCCAAAAGCCAAGGAATAGTGTGACGTTGCCCAGCTCGTCAGATTTGGTACCCGCCCAAATATTTGCATCTGTTGTGAGGCGAATATAAGTTCCGAAACACAGGCTTCAAGGGGATAGCTGACAAAGCTAGCCAGTTACAACGTTCTTTTAAGCAAGCTACCTCTCCTAAGGTGGTCATTGGAGCCAGATATTCGAAAAAGCGTGCAAATAAGAAGGTGGAAACAATTGCACTCAGTGAGAACGTAGATATAGTTAGCCGGTTACCTCGTTCTTCAAAGCGAGCTTTCTCTCCTAAGGTGGTCAATGTTGCTGGAACTCCGAAAAGACGTATTAAGACCAGTAAAGCCACTACTCAAAGGAAGCAACATGGAAATGTTGCTGGCTCACCTGCACTGGATCAAATTATCCAGGAATTAAACGTTTTGCGTAAGCAATTTGTGGCACTGCACTTTTTCTTCAAAAACTAGAACCCGAAATGTACTAGTTTTTAACCGAGCGGAGCGTTTCATTAGGGAATCCAAAAGTCTAAGAGATTTTGATCGCAGATGTATCAGCAATATTATCCGTATGGTAGGTCTGAGGCCTATTCCCACAGTGCGAGTTCACCGTGTAGGGAGATGGAAGATGGATAACCGCCCTAGGCCAATACTGGTAAAATTCAAATACCAGGCGGGTCGGGATGCGTTACTGTCTAGGGCTGAATACAACGCCATAAAAACTCTAGACAAATTTTCGGTGGAGCCGGACAACCCCCTCTCTCGGATTAGACAAAACTCTTCCGCTTCAAATAGGGGAAACCTAGCTGTAAGAACATCTGCTATCCGTAAGCCTGACGCAAATCGAAGCGCTAATGAATCCGGTATGATCATACCGAACAACACATCACCACGAATCTTGCTGTCCGGATTAGACAACATTGACCGGCTCATCGCAAATGAAAATGGGAGCCAAGCAGGTGTCTCCAGTAGTTGCTCTTCTTCAATGGATGCGGCCTCAACCCTCAGACAACGGTCCGTAACCTCCATGCAAGAGGCTGTAAAACCGGATACTCCTGCTTTAAGTAATACGCCAAAAATGTGCGGCTCCCTTGAGTGCTTCGACCGAGGGTTAAGCATGATTAGTTTCAGAACCACGAATAACCAGCACCCCAGTGCTGTACGCCAATGTGTGCAGCATAAGGAATAAGTGGGCTGATCTCTCTCTTAGTTACAAGACAAGCACGCTCCGTTGCAAGTCGTAAAAAAGCATCATAGGCCGACCTGGTTGACTCATCGAGTTCGTCGGTTTACCCGTAAACGAGATCGTTTATGGCGGAAATATAAACTATCTCTCACTTCTGGTTCTTGGGTCCGCTACAAAACCGCTCGGAACGCTTGTGTTAAAATACAGCGTTTGTTTAAATAAGAGTTCGAGTTAACCTTAGCCAGGGATGCTAAATGCAATCCGAAAAGATTTTATAGCTACGCTCAATCGAAAGGCAAAACCATGGAAAGCATTGGATATTTGAAACTGGAGGACGGGAAAGTAGCGGATACCGATCTGTCTAAGGCGATCGCCTTCTTCAGGTTCTTCAGTGGCATTCAGAGACGTGATAATTCTTTAAATACTCCGTCTAGGTCGTTTAATCTACTACCTGGTGCTCCTGCACTAGATGAGTTGTCCATCAATGAAGCCGAGGTGTATGAAGCACTGTTCGCATCAACAAAGCTGAGGGACCAGATTGTATCAACTCAATTATGCTAAAGAATCTCGCCCCAGTGCTTACAGAACCTTTATGCAAGCTCTTCAATCTATGCTTGAACCTGGTAGTGGTTTCTAGTGAGTGGAAGGAAGCCATAATCGTGTCTTGCGTGGATGGTCCAGGTTTCACTGCCATACAGTAAAGCATGTAGGGCGCACGCGCTGTATACCATCATATTTGTCTTTACAGTCAACTTGCAGTTACCCCAACCACGAGAGTTCATTCGTGACAAAATGAGAGCTGCTCTGCCAATCCGCTTATGGATCTCCGTGCCTAGCGAGAGCCTATCTGCAATGGTTGAACCAAGATATGTGAAATCATGTACTTGTTCGAGCTGACAGTTTCCAACAGTTATGACTGAAGGCGATACAACCCCTTGACCAAGGACTTTGGTCTTGCTCATGCTCATGCTGATTGTTAGCCCAAATTCTTTGCATGTCGACGAAAAACAATCAATTAGCGACTGGAGGTGTTTTTGAGAGTGAGCAATAATGGCTGCATCGTTGGCAAACAGCAGGTCACGGATTAGCACATCCCGTACCTTGGTTTGTGCTCTCAACCGGTTTAGGTTGAAAAGCTTGCCATCACTTCGGGTGCGTAGGTAAATGCCTTCTGTTCTAGTAATAAAAGCGTGCTTCAGAAGCAGAGCAAAGAAAATGCTGAACAGCGTGGAAGCAAGAACACACCCTTATTTGACGCCTCGGCGAGTTTCAAAAGCTTCTGAATTGAAAACGTTAATATGGACTGAGCCCTTCATGTCAGAGTGGAAAGAAATAACGAGTTTAAGCAGTCTTTGGGGACAGCCTATCCAATCAAGTAATTTGAAAAAACCCTCTCTGCTAACTTAGTCGAATGCCTTCGTTGAATCAATAAAAAC
>JACCGJ010023879.1:0-41691 GCA_013407085.1 Atriophallophorus winterbourni | reverse complement strand
TCCCTAATTAGTTATTAAGTTCACAGGTGTGAACAGCGTCTGCTGACACACTGCTTACGTAATCATGTGCGCATTAGGTGTTATGTTCTTTAATTCTTATACGTTGCACAACCGAACGCCAGATTGTTGAGATATCCGCCCCATCCACCTTGTTCACCGCCCCAGCCTTTGTTATTTCAACAGCCTCGGCGTGAAGTCTTTCCCTATAAGATTTCACACCCCGTCTTATCACTTTCACGTTATCAAGATCTACGCTGTGTCCAGTGTCTAGCACGTGTTCAGCTAGGGCCGAATCCCGAATCAGTGATTGATATTCACTGGGATTGCGGGGATGCTTTCCTTTACGTTTCCTGTGTTCGTTTACCCTAGTGCAGAGTTCTCTAGACGTTTGCCCAAAGTAAACACTTAATAAAAATTAGGGATGAACACAGCAATTAGGGGGTGTGATCAATTATCTTGATCTCCCCTGTCTAGCTTAGAGAACACAGGATTGGTCAAGAAAATGCCATTTAAACCAGAACACTGTTCGACACCCTTGGTCTGACGAAGCTTCTGTGTTCAGAAGCGAAACGTTACCAAGAAGTAGAATCAGTTCGGGAATGCATGCTGATTGAGAATTTAAATTACTGGTGTTTATCATGTGTTCACCTGTGCGAACGTTGATTATTTTATCAAATACTTTCAGCGGTGCTTTTACTCATAAACGGACCATATTAAAAATCTCAGTTGGTTACAGAATTCTGCGCACCTTCACAGCCGTTTTGCAAATCGGATAAATATTTCTGGGGATGAACAGACCTTTCCAAAGTTATTACTGCAAATTTTGAATGTGATATTGATTAAAAATGACCTCCCATTCCTGACTTGAATATTTGAATATAAATCAATAATTAAAATCAATTAAAAGTTACTCCATTTCACTTACCTGATGAAAGCGTGGTAAATCAAGCGGTTTTCTGCACTGTGTACAACTGGAAGTAGGATAATATGCTGAAATTATGCTCGAGGCTTCTAATGAAATGCAGAAATACGCTGAAATATTTCGCAATTCGCTTTTAGCTCAAAATATTCATTTGCATGCATTTCCATTACACACCCCACGACCGGTTTCGTGCTGTTGGCACTCATCAGGTAGGGACAGTAAGATCAGGATCCGCATGCGCTTGAATCAGTGGAGGAATGGTAAACAAAGAGCGCTTGTATGCCACTGTTGGATAAGGATGGTACGACCAACCTGTTCAATCACATTTGCCCAAACATATGTTTAATGGGGTTAAATCGATAACCATGAACCAAAATATTCATTTGCATGCATTTCCATCACACACCCCACGAAATTTAATTTTAATTAATTCCGTTTTATTGATTTTGTAGGTTCAAATTAAAAGATAAAAAATGATATGAAGTTGGTTTTGTTTACTCCTTGCTGTTCTTTTGAATTGCTTAATGCTCTTAACAATAATAATCGATGGATAGGTAGCATCCCAGATTCTAGAGAAATAACGATTGTAAATTCGTACATGCATTATACTGGTAATGTGGAAAATAACGAAGTATTGTTTCGAAATAACAAACAACATTTTTCTAAATAATGGCCACAAAACGTTTTACATTCCTTTTCAGTTCTAGACTTGGAACGATAAACAGGACTACTCATTAGTTGTTAGAAATAATGAAAAATGTATCCATTGTTGCAAGATTTACAGACTTCAGGTGGACATAAGAACCGTCATTTTATCACGGTAAGGAGTCCCATCAATTTTTGAATGACAGCTTTAATGCAGCGGACTGCAGAAATTTACCGTCATCTTATCGGACTTTTCATAGTTTCGTCACATGCATTGAGATTGTTATTTTGGTTTCCTATCAAGCCCTTCTCTCCAATATTGCCACTGCTTGTAACCAGGTTCCTTGCATTTGATGTGCTTTCGCGAGCTTGGTTCTCGAATTTAATCAATATTTGTAGCATTTATAAACCTTGAAATGGTAATATCTTGGTTAAGCACGACTTCGAACATTGATTGACGGTGGAGAGTCGCTATGCCCATGCCGCTCCTGTATGATTGATTAGTGATAAAGTTCGATATCATATTCTTCGAACTTCCTTCGAACCTAATTGACTTATTCCTTTGAACTCCTGTTGGAGCATAGGGCTGCAACAACGCCACGCCAGCGAACTCTGTCCTGGGCTGCTATCCTCAGCTGAGTCCATGTCATTCCGGCATCCTTCGCTTCGCTCACGACTGATCTTCTCCACGATTGCTTGGGTCGTCCCACTTTCCTTTTACCTTGTGGATTCCAGTCTAGTGCTTGCCTAGTGACGTTATCAGCTGGTTTGCGGAGTGTGTGACCTATCCACCCCCATTTTCTTTTCTTGATGTCCTGATCCACGGGGTTCTGGTTGGTTCTACGCCATAGGTCTGTGTTTGAAATCTTCTCAGGCCACCTGATGTTAAGAATGTGGCGCAAGCACTTGTTGACAAATGTTGGTATCTTGTTGGTGATGTTGTGGGTAACCCGCCATGTTTCGGACCCGTAGAGGAGGACTGCTTTTACGTTGGTGTTAAAGATGCGGACTTTGCTGCGCTGGGACAAGGCCTAGATTTCCAGATGGGGCGCAGGGTGTTGAACGCTACCCTTGCTTTGCTGATTCGGCTCTTGACGTCGTCTTCTGTGCCACCATCAATGTTGACCACGCTTCCAAGGTAAACAAAGCGGTCAGTCTCCACCACGTCTTTACCCTGTAGATGCAGTGGCTGCTGTAGTTGGTTGTTCAATCGCATCACCTCGGTTTTCTTTATGTTGATTTTCAGGCCCATCTTCTCTGCCTCTTCTGCTAGGCGCGTTAGCTTAGACTGTGCATGCTGTTGCTTGTGAGACAGGAGGCCGATGTCATCCGCAAAGTCAAGGTCTTCTAGATGTTTGGTGGGGGTCCACTGGATGCCGGTGTTGCTGCCCTCTGTGGTTCTTCTCATAATCCAGTCTATGACGATCAAGAAAATTATCGGCGAGAGCATGCAACCTTGCCTCACTACAGTCTTCACTGGGAAGGGGTCTGTCAGCTTTCCGTTGTGGATGATCTGGCATGATGAGTCCTCATAGAGCTGTTGGATGATGTTTATCAGCTTTTGCGGGATTCCGTAGTGTTGCATTAGCTTCCATCTTGTCTCCCTGTCGACGCTGTCAAACGCTTTTTCGAAGTCGACGAAGATCGCGTACAAAGGAGACTGCCATTCGCTGGATTGCTCGATGATTATACGCAGAGTGGCGATATGATCTATGCATGACCTATCTTGTCTAAACCCCGCCTGTTCTGGTCTAAGTTTCTTGTCTAACGCCTCTTTCAATCTCTCCAAGATGATTCTGGTCAGTACTTTGCTTGGGATGGACAGCAACATGATTCCTCGCCAGTTGCCGCATTGGGAAAGGTCGCCTTTCTTGGGGAGCTTTACCAAATGCCCGAGCTTCCAGTCAGCCGGAACTCTCTCCTGTTCCCATAGCTTCACCAGGAAGGGGTGTAACATCTCCGCTGCCGCTGTCGCGTCTGCCTTTAGAGCTTCTGAGGGGATGCCGTCGGGGCCTGGTGCCTTACCATTCTTCAGGGACTTGATGGCGTCGATGATTTCTGCAATTGTTGGAGGGTTGATGTTAATGCATAGGGATTCTTTTGCTGGTGATATGTCAGGAGATGTTTGCGGAGGTGGTCTGTTTAGAATTTCTTCAAAATGTTCCACCCATCTTTTCCTTTGCCCCTCCTCGCTTGTCATGGTTCTTCCACTTTTGTCCTTGACTGGTTTGCTCGGTTTGGAACTCTTCCCTGACAAGGCTCGGGTGATTTCATATACCCTCTTCATGTTATTCTGCTTTGCCGCTAGCTCTGCCTCCTCGGTTAGGTTGTGTATAAATTTCCTTTTGTCCTGTCTAGCACCCTTCTTCACTTCCCGGTTTGTCTCCCAATATTGTGCTTTGAGGTCTGCCTTCTGTTGCAGGTCACCGCATCTGCTAATTTCCATCTTCAGGTCCCCCTTCTCCTTAATCTTCTCCCAGGTACCCTTCGTCAGCCATTCCTTCTGTTCCCTCTCTTTCTTCCCAAGAACTTTAGTGCACGCATCCTGCCAGGTCTTTCGTATTCCTGCCCAGTGATTTTCTATTGTTTCGTCGGCCAACTCCGACAGCGCCTCGAACCTATTCCTGACTTCACAGCTGAACTCTTCTGATTTCTTTTTGTCCATCAAGTACTGTGTGTTGAACTTGTGGTACGCTCTTCCTGACGGATCGTTGAAGGACTTCAGCTTGGTCCGCATTGTTGCAACCAGCAGGTGATGGTCGGAGGCTGCATCGGCGCTGCGCCTCACTCTGACGTCCAGCACACTACACCTCCACTTTCTGTCTATGGTGAAGTGATCTATCTGATTTTCCGTCTTCCCATCGGGTGAAGTCCAAGTAGTCTTGTGGATCCTTTTGTGAGGGTAAATGGTGCAACCTATTACTAAGTCATTGAACGAACAAAAGTCTGTGAACAGCTCTCCGTTCTCGTTGCAGGTACCCACGCCGTGTCTGCCCATGATGAGTTCCCTGCCTGTGTTATCATCACCGACCTTAGCGTTCAAGTCGCCCATGACGATCTTTATGTCTCTGCGCGGAGTCCGGTCTAAAAGGGCCTGTAAAGAGTTGTAGAAATCTTCCTTCTTCTCTTCTTGGGCTGTGTTTGTTGGCGCATAACACTGGATGATGGTGATCCTCCTTCCCTTGGAGTTGAACCTGGCTGCCATAAGTCTGGGTGAGACAGGTTCCCATGCCATTAGCGCTCTTGTAGCCTCTGGCGCTAAAATTATTGCCACTCCTTGAGTGTGGCCATGATTCATATCTTCATGTCCGGAATAGATGATGGTTTCCCCTGAAGATAGTCTGTTCTGACCGCTCCCATTCCCTCGAGTCTCACATAGGCCCAGAACTTTGATGTTGTAACTTTCCATCTCTTTGGCTACCTGTGCTAATTTCCCGCTCTCATATAGGGTTCTGATGTTCCAGGTCCCTATCCTGGTCTTTGCCTTGGTCGTGAGAAGACTTATCGGCGAGTTGGCTTCCCGAAGGCTTTCACCAGCACGCGTCATGAGCCCCACTGAAAAGGAGTCCTCCCGTCCAGGCAGCTTTTGTGCAGTTTTTGTTGTTGCAGTTTCTGTAGCAGCGTTGTCTTTTACGGGGTGGGGTTGCCAGCCCCACGCCCAACTCTCCTCCTTTTTCACCCGGGCTTGGGACCGGCAGTTGGCGGAGTTCCATAACAGGATACTAATATGTATTTAGTATCCGGGATAAGGTTGCGAGTGTAAAACTCCTGAATGTCCTTTTCAGCAGACCCAATATACAGTATGCTTTATTATACACAGTGTGGCAATGATGTCCCGGCTTGAGGTCACACGACACCTAAATTTTTTCCATCTTAGTCCACACGAGATCTTACATGCCAGGCTAATAAGTCTGGTGCAGGGTGTTACCAAGCTGCATCATGTTATATGTTGCAGAATTAAATGGCAACTCATTTGTCCCAGACCAACGGTATGAGGTGCACCTATCTCGCTGTAATGCCACACAGTCGTTAAATGACACGCTTTATAGTTTAACATAATCGGTAAACAGTATCAAATTATACCATAAATCCTCAACTGCATCATTCCTATACACCGAAAAGAGAAGTCGAAGAACAGAACCTTGCGGAACTCCACTCGTGACGACTATTTTTCTATAAAGAGGGCTGTCCATGCGAACATGGACGAGACTATTAGTCCCTTATGCAATTCAGTAACATTCCAATTATTCCATCAGCTTCCAGCCTTGTGATTAAAAGGTCATGACTGACATACTCGAAATCTTTGATAATATCGATGTAACAAACATGCACCGCATCACCTCCGCTTTGGTCCAATCCTCCAAAGTAGTAATAACTTTTGTACACCATCTAACGTATAATGATTTTGCTTCTTGGATGGACGCTGAAATACCAACGGTATAGCAGGAAGGATGTTGCTCTAAGCTCACATATTTTTATATCCATACATTAATCACAGTACAATCGAACAATATTGACGATATAATACCTTGTATAATAAAACTTCAATCCTAGTTCTATAAAATATCATTTTACGATGAGAAACTTCATGATGCTGTCCCAACCTGATGAGTGCAAACTGACGAGAACGATCGTTGTGTGTGTGTAATGGAAAGGCCAATAAATGAGGCTTTTTAATTGGGAAAATTTACCTAGCTCTTGTTTTCGATCATACCCTATGAAACCCATCGGCAGTGTAAGAAACATCAAACCGTTTTATTCAGGCGGAAACTCTAAATTACCCCAAGCGTTTCATCTACATGCTTTGCTCTAAGCATGACAGTCTAACCTAAAATGATACCCGCCTGTAATGGTTGGTACATATGGTTAGGACGCTCAATGCACTTTATACAGTTTATATCTTCTAAACCACTGAACATGTGTACTTGAATCATGAATCTAATTGGAGGATTAAAGTGTCGATCGCTAACTAAGCTTGAAGCGGTCAAAATGAAATTACTCCATTTGAAGTGATTCACTGCTTGACCTAGACAGCCTATGAAGGCCTAGATACATAAGCGTAAAAGTTTAACGGCGTTTACCATTTTACTACTCACCAAAGGCTGACTGAAACCACACAATTGTTACCGCTTTCACCTATGGACGGCTCTTGAATTAGGTTCTCTCAGCCATAACAAATGAAAATGGCTTGTCGTTTTGAAGCATACTTGAGAGCAAAAGTGAAATCATCTTCCAAACTAGGAAACGTAAATTGAAGAAGTTTGGGAGCTGGGTTACCGGATTGACCCGAGAAACAGAGCGGCTTTCCCAGAATTAGTGCCACCGATTTAATTTTATGATTTCCTCACCAGACTTTATGCACATAAACAACTTGCCATTATATCATCAATATATCCTATCGTACTTATTTGCGTGGACATTCGATATTATTATCAAACGCAAAACATACATGTTCATATGAGGATCTAGTGATTTTTAAAAGCGTTAACGGTATCCGATTGTACCACACGAGTAGGTAAACTGTTCAACAATGGAATAGTGCGGACAAAAAATGCGTATTTGTGGCAGTTCGACCTGCTATGCTGTTCATAAAGTTTAAACAAGGTCACACCTGTGTGTGTGCTAAGAGAGATGTAACAAATGTCTGGAAGGATGGTTTGTTTGACGAAGCACTGTCCAAATAAGGATTAGTGCGCCTCGTATATATAGGACTGAATGCAGTTTCAGTAGTCTGATTCTCGTTTCGCATGGATAATTAGAAAGTCTAAGGACGATCATCGTCGCTTTGCGCTGTAGAGTTTCCTATAGCTGAATATATTGTTAAAACAAAGGATACACTGCTGGTATGGCATATTCGATATGGGAACGGAAGTAGCTTGAAGTCAATTAACAGATTATATTGGCTTTCAGCTTTGCTGGCAGCAAGTGGACATTGCATTGAGTTTCCCAATTGGAAATGAATAATCAAACCCAAAGCTTTTTTCAAGAAAGCGCTTTGCAATAACATTATATATATATATATTATAAGATATATAGATATTATATATATATATATATATATATATATATATATATATATAATAGAATATATATATATATATATATAGATATATAATATTATATATAGTATAATATATATATATATTATATATATATATATATATATATATACTGTTATTGTCTGGATGGCAACAGTATTTAAACAGTAAAACGCATTATGAACGCGATCAGCAGTTGCACTAATTTTGTTCTTTTATTAAACAAACGATAACAAATTGAAACAAAGCACATGAACAGTAGAGCAGTCACTCACAGAACTAAGGACGTATACCTGTTGGAAGGGTAGCGAAAATTCAAACAAAATCATTTTATTTGTATGCACGCATGTATGAAATCACGAGTCGAATCCAGGTAAAGTGCCACACAGTCATAGACCACACGTGGGCTAAGCCGTTGTCAAGTTGCCCAATCTTACACAGATATACGAAACAAAAATGGTAATGAAACTCTAGCGTGTTTCCTCAAGCAACTCAGTATCCGTGGCATCATCATCAACATCAAAGACA
Organism: Atriophallophorus winterbourni; assembly: GCA_013407085.1. Taxonomy (NCBI): domain Eukaryota; kingdom Metazoa; phylum Platyhelminthes; class Trematoda; order Plagiorchiida; family Microphallidae; genus Atriophallophorus; species Atriophallophorus winterbourni. Next base: position 33,558 of record JACCGJ010023879.1, on the reverse strand, counting down.
GCAATACACCGGTAGCACGTACCGAATGCTTAACTACCATACAAATCCGTGGCAAATCAGTACGACACAGTACAGAAGTCCCACACCTCCTTTTATTTGATTAGAAACAAAAAAGAAGATTTAGGAGCATGGAGGTTATCCCGTTAAAAGTGTTCGAAGGTGGGAAAGGAGTTGGTGTGCTTTACTACGAAGTCGTGACAAACGGACTCGTGACAGTACCCTATAGTGTTGTTGCTGAGCGATGCTTATGATTTCATGCATATCGGAGCTTATCCTAATATAAGAGAAATGCAGCCAACTAATCCACTCGTGAAACCTGTCACGTAAAAGTCACGATCACAGTTACCGAGTCAAGCGGTGCCACACAATCGGACAGAATATACCGCAGTTCAACCTCGGTGAAATCAGTTGAAACACAGTCACTTAATCAAGATTGGATATTGGCCATATGCTAACACAGCTGTGCTCCTGATCCCTCCAAACAGGTTGAGCATTTGAATCCCCTTATTAAAGCATAATCACACAGCCATAAAATAAACAATAACAAATTAAACTGGCTGAAACGCCAGGTTGCCTATGCCTACTTAGGTATAGGCACATTACCAGAGGCAAATCAATTCAGAAACGTGTCACCAGTGCGATTGCACATATGCACCGTAATTTTGAAGAGGAAAACGTACAAATAAAGCAAATTAATGGTGAAAGAAGCTTTCCGTATTATCACACGCATGTGCAATTACGCAGTATTTCTGTACTATGGAGGTAACGCCGTGCTGAATTGATTGAAATCGGAAATGCGAGAATACTGCAATTTTACCTTTCTTATATTTGTTTAACCCGGAGTAATGGAACAAGACAATTCAAATTTTAGATCAAACTGATTTCAGACTGTGTTGGATGCATCAGCTCGACAAAAGAAAACGTATAAAAATGATGGTGTTTATTCTGAAATATGTATACAAACAGCACTAATCGCCCTACTCTTCAAACTGTTTCCGACCCTTTCCCTCCCCCATCCACTCTTAACAACTCTCCGTCTGTCAATCCCAGCTTTAGAAAAGACCGCGCTGAACATGTTGGGACATTTTCTGTTCGCGAATCTACAGATCACTTTCTTAAACCACGGACCTCTGCTCACATCGGAGCCATGAATGTTAGGACTCTGAGACAAATAGGCCAGCAAGCTGCACTGGCTCTTACCTTAGATAGTCTATCTATTGATGTTTGCTGTTTATCGGAAACGCGCTTATATGATCCGTCTATAATTACTGAACTTACTGCCCCAAATCTTTCAACTCGCTACTTTTTGCGCTGCTCTGGTGATTCTGTAGCTGCCATTTCAGGACAGGCGGGTGTTGGTATAGTGCTGAATTCACGTGCCGAATCCTGTCTAATCGATTGGATTCCTCGCAATAGCAGAATGTGCGCAGTTAGACTCGCCACTAATATTAGACCAAACTCAAAATCTTCTAATCAGAGATGCTTGTTTATTGTAGCAACTTACGCTCCGACTAACACCAATTCCGACGACGAGAAGAACGCCTTCTACGACGATCTTTATGCTCTTTTGCGACGTGCAAAAAGCTCCGATATTGTTGTCTTAGCAGGAGATATGAATGCCAGACTAGGTCGCTTAGATACATCTGAATCACAATTAGGTGGCATGTTTGGTCTTGAAAGCCAACGCACAGATAATGGTGAACGGTTTATACAATTCTGTGCACAATCTCGATTATTCATTAGCAGCACCTCCTTTCGCCATAAAAGATGTCAATGTGCCACATGGCGCTCGCCGGATGGAAGCCAACCTTCGGCCCAAATCGACCATATCGCCATAAGTGCTCGCTGGAGAGGCTGCATTGAGGACTGCCGCTCTTTTTGGAATACCTGCGTAGATTCAGATCATGCTCTTGTGCGATGTGGGTTCTCCTTAAAGTTCTCCGGTGCGAAGCCCTCGAATGGGAAACGCATTGCTGTCGAAAAATTCTTTTATCCTGAAGTTCAAGACATTTATAGGACCACCTTGAGTAACTCACTCCCAGGTGCCCAGTATGCAACTACCGATGAAAGGTGGAACGAAATAGCAGGTATTATGCGAGCCGCCGCAATAAAAGCCTGTGAGACTGCACAACCAACCCAAAAGTCACACTGGATTTCACAGCGCTCTATAGAAATTCTTCACCAGCGACGCGAAATACCTCATGGTCCTGGACACAATACAGAGCGTAGACGCGTAAGGAATGAACTTAAACGGAGCTTAAGACTAGACAGAGAAAGGTGGTGGCTAAATAAGGTTGAAGAAATGGAAATAGCAAATAATGCGGGTAACGTGCGAAAACTCTTCCAACTTATTCGATCGACTGGGCCTACGAAACAAGGAGTGAGTGAGACTATAGCGGAATTAGACGGTACTCTTATCACTAAGAAGAATCGCCGCCTGTCACGCTGGGCCGAACATTTTGAAGAACAATTCAGCTGGTCGCCTGCAACAGAATCATTCCCTCACTTGAGGCAGTGTGATCCTTGGCCTGTTAGCGTAGATCCCCCTAATGATTTAGAAATTAAAGCATGTATCGAATCCATGAAACGATTCAAGGCTGCTGGCCCCGATGACATACCGCCTGTTTTGTTCAAAGAAGGTGGCCAAGTACTAATCAGCACATTAGGAGATCTCCTCCGTGAAGTGTGGATGTCAGAATCCGTCCCTCCGAGTTGGGGCGAATCAGTTATCATACCTATATTTAAAAAAGGTGTGCGAAGCTCATGCTCTAATCACCGTGGAATAAGTCTCACTCCCATCATTACGAGATTATTAGCGTCCATATGTCTTCGAAGATTAACATCGCATAGGGAATCACAGATCCGTGAGCAGCAAGCTGGCTTCCGGCCTGGCAGAGGCTGTGTCGACCACATTTTGACTCTTCGACGGATATTAGAACTGCGGCACACCTATCGACAGCCGACAATAGCCATCTTTTTAGACTTCAAAGGAGCATTTGATTCAGTCGATCGAACTGTCCTGTTTAAGACCTTGTTGTGCAAAGGCGTTCCGCATAAGTATGTCAACATACTACGCGCACTTTATGCTCATACATCCGGATGCGTTAGGGTTTACAATGAAATCTCACCCAAATTCCACACCACAAGTGGCGTCCGACAAGGATGCCCGATTTCTCCGTTTTTGTTCAATTTTGTAATTGATGCAATTATGGAATTATGCAACGAAGGTGCCCCAGGTTTCGGAGTTCACATAATGCCAGGCGTCAAGCTTCTCGACTTGGATTATGCTGATGACATAGTTCTGCTCTTCGACTCATACACAGATGCACAGGCGATACTGAACAAGCTATCTAGTATTGTACCCGCATTTGGAATGCGTTTTGCGCCCTCTAAGTGCAGTGTTCTTCTGCAGGACATTGACTTATCGAACAAGGCTTTATTACTTGACAATCAGGCGCTTGAAATTGTAGATCGTTTTACGGATCTCGGTAGTTGTATCAATAATTCTGCATCGTTAGATAACGAGGTCTCGGCACGCATTTCTAAAGCGACCGTAGCATTCCGCAACCTAGGTCACCTCTGGCGTCAGAAAGGACTTTCTCTGCTACTCAAGGGTAGAGTCTATAAAGCGACAGTTCGGGCTGTGTTACTGTATGGGTGCGAAACCTGGACCTTACGTAAAGAACACATTCAGCGTCTCCAAGTATTCGACAACCGGTGTCTCCGCAGCATTCTAGGAGTTAGCTGTTACAATCGTATGCGCACCGATGCTCTCCGAAATGAGTTGTTTGGTAGTAATGTCGATATAGAGAAGCAGATCAACCTGCATAGGTTACGCTGGTTGGGTCACGTTTTACGGATGCCGGACCACCGACTTCCGAAACAGATTCTTTTTGCGACGCCACATCCTGATTGGCGTAAATCTCGGGGTGGCCAAACCGTCACATGGCATAGGCAGCTAAAAATTCTTACTAGTAACCTTTCCAAAGTAGGCGCAGCGCGTCTTCCAGGCTGGTGTCCCCGCGATCATATATCGCAATGGTTAGTTACGCTTCAGGATATGTCCCGAAACCGTGTTCAATGGCGGTCTTGCACTAAGCATCTTCTTGGAGTGTTTGCATAACCTTGTATGTTGTCAAGCGGAGTGACGAGAAAAGCTTGTTATGATGCATGACAGTGAAAGCCGCAAGGAAGCTGCCGTGCTGATGTTGCTCTACTCGTTCACGAAACTTGTTTGAATGCATGTTCCATTCGAGGTGTGTAGGCACCTCTTCCCAGTTTATTTGTGCTTACTCTTCTATAGAAGCCGTAGCAATTTAAGTCCCACCCTTCCCCATCTTTTAGGATTTTACTTTCTCATGGTTGTATGGCAGTTAAGCATTCGGTACGTGCTACCGGTGTATTGCTGTCTTTGATGATGATGATGAGAAAACAATTTAAAACTGATTTTTGTAACCAAAAGCCATTCTTCGACTTTGCTCCGGTAGTTCAACCATATACTAGGGATAATCATCATTCTAGACATTATTACACGAGTAGCAATAAAGGATGATGATGAAACCGCACGCCTGATCCAGTCAAATGCCGCACAGACATAGACTGAACGTCGGCTAAGATACTGTCAGGTTGAACAGGCCTATACAGATATAAGAAATTAAACTTAAAATAGTAGTGAGACTCTAGCGTGTTTCCGCACGTAGCTTAGTGTCGGTGACCGATTTAGCAGTCTATTTTCATGAAGGTTGAACGCAGTGTAACGAAATCGACCCTGACCTCAGCCTTCTTGATATGATGTGGTATTCAGTAAGCCTAGTCAATGGAGATAAATGTACAATCGGCATCATTTACCGCTCGCCATCCTCAGAAAGCTCATTCAATGATAAACTAATCGAATCCTTGCAATACATCTCAAGCTACCAGACTACTCGATTGCTGATCTTGTGCGATAAAAATCTCCCACATGATTTCAAGAAGTGAACACTCCCTGCATTCGTTTGAACATAAATTGAAGGAGCTTATCGAAATCGCTTGACTGCACAACCATGTTGACCAGCCAACTCGCAGATGGGGTGTTGACCAACGTTCAACCCTTGATCTTGTGTTAACGCCCGAAGCAACCGCAGTAGATGACATACACCCTGGGTTAATTAATACGTAAGTCCAGTTATGGAATATTCCATTCAAGCCTGGGTATCATGGCTGAGGAGGATATCGAACTACTTGATAGGATCTACCATCTTGCGACAAAGTTGGTCTCCCGTTACAAAAATTTGTCTTTCAAAGAGTGATTGTTAAAGCTAAATCTACCCAACGATGGATACGGAGTGACCTCCTGTTGACATTTAAAATATTGCATACAGAAAATCATCCCCTAAAATACGCTAAAGCCCAATGGCCTTACTCGAACACATTCAAAGACTTTAAGCATTCCGCATTCTCGATTGGATATTCGTCGTAATTTTTTCGCGGTCAGAATTTGTTTCACTTGGAACATCTTACCTGAAGAAATCATACGCTCGGAATCTGTTGAGGTTTTCGCTTCTAAACTCGATGAGTATATGACGAACCATGTGGTATGACTGTCCCCATTGATTTTTGGAAGATTTTGTATTTTTACTTGACATGCATTGTCATTCTACGGTTATTGTTTCGCTTACTGTTTTTTCTACCATAAAACTTTCCGAGTTCTGAGGGTTATAGGCGCTTTACGGGATCAGTACACGATTTCATATCCGTGCAGACCAGTAGCAAATACCGAAAGAATAACTGCCATAGAAACACGATACAATACATAGATTGGGATGAGATGCCCAGACCCTAATCAAATATGCTTTTGATCAACTTTTGTCAAAAAGTAGAACAGCCTCTTTACGGCTTTCACTACAGCGCATTATAATAAGCTACGCTAGCCAATTTATTTCACAGAATATAAGATCCCGAAAAAACCGAATAAAAATTTTGTGACAGCACATAATTTTAACGATTCTGACCCAAAGTATCAGTCTTTCGCTGAATATTCAGAAAAAAGCTGACCCAAATCGCAGTGGGTTATAAGCGGTTCACTGACTACGCTTGGTATGGCCACGGAAATGGAATCTGCGGCAGCTGTAGGCAATTTCAGAAAATTGTTCCAACTCATCAGAACAACTGGCAGCGGGCGACCAGGCATCAGTGAGTTGATACGTGAAGCAGATGGTTTGCCAGTTTTTAACATGCACAGACGCATGGAGCGATGGGCACAACATTTTGAAGCACAGTTTAACTGGCCTTCTGCACCCACTGATTTCGAGAATACGGAACACTGTACCCCATGGTCCATTTCTCTTGAGGCTCCGACTCAATCAGAGATTTACAGTGTAGTCGGGGTATCAGTCTCATTTCAGTAGCTCCTAAAATACTGGCGTCCATTCTGCTTCACCGATTGAGTACCAAACGGGAAGAGCAAATCCGTGAGGAACAAACTGGGTTTCGTACCGGCCGAGGGTGCATAGATCAAATTTTCACACTCCGTCAGTTACTGGAGCAACGCCACACTTTTCGTAAACCAACTATCGTGGTATTCCTTGACATCCGAGCGGCATTCGATTCAATCGATCGTGAAAGTCTTTGGAACTGTCTACTGAGACATGGAGTGCCCGAGAAGTATGTTTGGATCTTGAAAGCATTATATTGCCAAACTTCGGGCAGGGTTCGAGCGTACGGACAATTGTCGTCCTCGTTCAATATCTCCAGCGGGGTGCGGCAGGGCTGCCCTATCTCGCCGTTCCTTTTTAACTTCGCGATCGACGATGTCCTGAGAAAAGCTTTAGCTGGCCTGGTGGGCACAGGTGTTGAACTTCTGCCGGGTGAGCGAGCGACCGATCTAGAGTATGCCGATGACATCGCACTTCTGGGAGATGACCCTCATATAATGCAACAAGCCCTGGACCGCCTGGCACTTGAAGCTTCAAGGTATGGCATGTGCTTTGCGCCTAACAAGTGTAAAACACTTACCCAGGATTGGAGCGGCTCTCTTCCAAACCTAACTGTGTGCGATGTCAATCTTGAATTGGTCGACAGCTTTGTTTACCTTGGCAGTTGTATCTCCGCTGGAGGTTGTGTCGAGGACGAGATCTCACATCGTGTTCGCAAAGCGGGTGCAGCGTTTGCTAACCTTCGCCACCTGTGGCGTCGACGCGATGTTTCACTCCATACTAAAGGCCGAGTGTACAACGCAGTGGTGCGTGCTACACTTCTTTATGGCTGCGAAACCTGGTCTATCCGAGCGGAAGATGTCCGTCGGCTTTCTGTTTTTGATACCCGTTGCCTGCGTAGAATTGCTCGCATTCGGTGGCAGCATCGTGTTACAAAAATAGATGTCTGCAAGCGGGTGTTAGGACCAGGTGGCCACGGACTGAGAGAAATGCTGATGCTTGCTCGCTTGCGATGGTTGGGACATGTATTAAGAATGCCTACTCAGGCTGGCTTGCCGAAATACCTCCACGTGGTGCCAGCTGGGTGGGCTCGGTTCTCCGAGCTCAGCGAAAGGTTCGGCGGTGGTGTCTGAGGGTGTGGTGGGTTTTCGTCTGGCAAGCGTTCTCCCTATAAAAAGCCACAAAAATCCAATGATGACATCACGACGCGGCGGATGTGACTCGCCGCTCCAAAAGTCACTGCCCCTTGTCCTATCCAAGGACATTGTATGGTGCACAGGCAAAAACTGAAGTCACCAACCTATCAACGGGGTTATCGGGCTCCGAACTGGAAATTCCCAGAAAAGGGCGTATGAACCGCTTCGTCGGTCACCGGCCACCGATAGGTGCGAACCCCTCTCGCTCCACTGCCTTGTGGGTAAAGGCTCGGGGTGGGACCCCCTAAACGAAATATACCCTACTTCGGTGTAGGCAACCGGGTAGTATCATGCCTACGTTCAACGATGCCGATGACAACGCTTTGTACCCCCCTTCTCGCTTTGTACATCTCATTGTTTATGTTGAACGGCACTATATCTGTATCAGATTGTGCAAATATAATAATAAATAAATGCCTACTCACCGTTTACCGTACCGCGCCTTATTCGCAGAGCCTGACAGAAGCTGGGAAAAAAGATCGGGTGGCCAGTCCATGACGTGGCGCGTTGGGACGAAGAAACTCACCGTAGCGCTAGGCTCAGTTGGGCGTATTCGTTTGCCTGGGTGGGGTCCAAAAGCTCCACCTAATAGTTCGCTGGAAACCTTACGCGATATGGCTACAAACCGGTCAGTGGCGCCAGTGTATTTTATTATGTCATAATTTTTTATTCGGTATTATTTTACATTAAAAAAACAAAAAAACAAAAACAAAACAAAAAAACCCAAAAAATCGCATGCAGTGAAACTACAAAAACAAGCTGCTTTTTGTGCATTTGCTTTTGCGTATTCCGCTTGCCTGCTTTCCCTCTTCTACGCGCTTGCTTATCCGCTTTTCCTGCTTCATATTGCTTGGCACTTTGTTTGGCTCGACTTGTGCTTCATGATGATGATGGCCACAAAGAAGCGCCATTGGGGGATAAAAACACCGCACGAAATTAGACGCGACTATAAGGTAAAAATAATGATAAAACTTATGTGATTCAATCACAAACGTTCCGGTTTACAAACTAACAGTAAGTGGGCGTCCTAAAAAAGAATGACACGACACATAGGATATCATAATGCAATTGCCAAAATGAGATTGTATTCGATTAAGATTGTGGTCAATAGCAGATAAAGCGCTCTACATGATTACAGTTAAGTTTATGTAGGTGAATGAAATCACAAGCATGAAGTTATCGAAGTGCTATACATTCGAATACTACAGTTAGGCTGAAATAGTGTCATGTTTGCCAAGTCTTGACAAAAACCAGGATTGATAGAAGAGAGACCTGAACGCGCATTTAGATACAACTCATGATCCACACGAAAACACGGTACTATTTCACAGCCATTATTTAGATGATGGCAATGACACTATCTCAGCCCACACGTAGTCCATGAGTACGGGAATCGTTTGCTTGGAGATTTGGGGTTTCCAACATTATTAGAAAGAACGGATGTGTAATCGTGTAGTACTTCTGTGCTGCGGCACATGTAACACCGTGCTAAAACGATTTGCTACCTAAAATGAACTGCGTGAGGAAACGCTTTGAAGGCATACCGTTAATCTCCTTCCTTTATTTGACAAGCCTGAGCAACCTGACATTATCTCCGTCCGGGCGTAGTCTACGCCAGTGCGGCATTTCGCCTGTACGCGGGCTTGTGATTTCATAAACAATAATACATCGACCACCTTAAAGTCGAAGCTTACTTTGGTGCATGGAGATCAACTATTACAAGCGGAAGTAGAACTCGTTGAAGTTGGCAACTTCTTAAAATATTACCTGTCGAGATATAGTAAATAAGCATTGATATCAAGCAAAACGCTAGTGCAGAAATAAAATTAAAAACAACGATAAGTTTTATCATCCATATCAAAGCGAATTTGCTATTGAAAATATGAAAAACATGATCTCTCGAGACATTTAACTTCTGGAGTTTATCACAAAACAAAAAGTTCCACATCGAAAAGAGAAGCCACAAAGAGTGACAGAAGAAAAAAAGATGTCGGTTCCTTCTAGTCATGTTTACGAATTCGGTAGATAGTCAATCGCAAATCGAAATACCTCGGCTCCGGGTTCTTCGGAACAAGGATGGTGTGGTTAGTGCTTTCGAATCACGTAGTTTTATTTCAGAAAAAATTGCGTCTACATCACTCGACAAGTCTTCAGTATTGGTAGGGTTACTGATTCTGTTAGTACGCTCATACAACTCGGAGATCTTCGGGTGAACGAAATTAAATGAGGCAAATTGTTCATTTAATATATCCAGGGTGTATCCTTTCTTTTGCAGATTTTTTGAAAGTGGTTGATTTTCATTAATACCAGTTCCAGTACTCTCCATGATATCACATTTTTTTCTCGGTTTACTTGAAGAAAAATTAACCGGTTTAGAGGGACTAAAAGCGCCTTGCAGGAGTCGCACATCTGTTGACTTTATGAGGCCAGCATCTTCTTTCGCTGGTCTGTGGTGAATATCAGATATGTTGTAGGGTGGAGAAAGTGAACGCTCATGAGCCTTGCTCCAATCAACGAATTTGACAAAGCGTAATTTTTTAATATCCTTTAAGTAAGGTCGTTGTTTATAGTCCTTTTGAAGACAAGCGGCAAAAAATGATTGAAGTGATTTAGAAAACTTTTTCATACCTCGAATAGTATAGGAGCCACTTCTAGCACGTTGGAAATCTTGTGAAGTACGCTGAGCTTCTGAACGAATAGGTCCTGCTACCATTTCAGCAACGAGAGCTCCAAGGCTCCAAACATCGGATCGAGCATCAATTAATTCACCTTTAGCAACCTCAGGTGCCATGAACATCGGCGTTCCGGTAAAATCATCCAAAGTCGGCTTCTTTCCAAGCGTGAGATCGAAAGACCGGTCCAAATCAGAAACAAAGATATGGCCATCAGAATAAAAAAGTACATTTTCTGGCTTTATATCCAAATGCACAATATTCAATGAATGAAGGTGTTCCAAGCCACACATGACTTCAACGAGGTAAAATCGCGCACTGGATTCAGATAAGTAACCGACGTGATACAACAAATCGTAAAGATCACAACCCGCTCCTTCCCGAAGAATGAAAGAAGAAGTGTAATTATGCCAGAGCGCATAGAATAACATCGGGAGAAATGGACTTTGATGCTCAGCCATAGCTAAGCGTTCTAATACATGACGCTCGCGGAGAACACATTTCACCGACGAATCATTCTCAAGAAAAAACCGCTTGAGTGCATAAGAGGACCCACAGTCAACACCCGTCGTTTTTCGAACCTCATAAACAATGGAGTAACATCCTCGTCCGATGAACCGGCGAACATCAAAATCGGAAACGCCAACAGCACACATCTAGTAGCACGACCTGGAAACGGAAAACGGCGGGTATCACATTTGACCTACAAATTAGTGAAGTTAAATCCAGATTGCACATGACTGCAAGTGGCTGAAGAGACAACCAGGTGCCTAGAATTTATTGTGGCCATAAACTGCAGAGAAGCACCCACCCTTCCCAAAACCTTTTTCTATTTATCTTTCCAAATGTTTGATGATCAGGACGCCTATATTTTATCCGTAGTGTATGGAGCACCTCATTATAAAGGAAGTTGGAAAAAAGAAAAAAAACGGTTTCTTTGTACTAGCACGATCTGTAATATCTATTCAATTAGCACTGATTTGGAATGACTGATAAACTATCTAAGCGTTCAGAATCTCCTATATCAAAATAACTTCTTCAACTAGCTACCAGTGGGGTCCAACAAGGTTCACTACTAGGCCTAATACTCTTCCTGATCTTCATCGATGATCTGGCATTGCGGTTGTCATGCACTCGCTACATGCTTGTTGATGATGTCAAATTCACCGGATCCAGTGATCACTGTGATTTGTTGATAGATATTAAAATGTTATTAAATTGTCAGAGGATTGAGATCTTTCTCTGAACAATAGTAAATGTCATTTGTTATCTGCAGCAGTCGACAAAATTACAGTAACTGCAAATAGCTGTTGGATCTACATCAAATCTATTCAGAGGGTTAAGGATAAATAAATAAATAAACGCTTTATTCTTCGATTTCCAAGGCATGCTAAGCATGATTAGGTATAGTCGTTACAGCGAACTTCAATTGGGCTGCGCAATGTGCCTCAGCTGCACAACGAGCTAGAGTAAAACTCTTTATGCTTAAATGCGTTCTGACATGTATAAGGCCGGAAGTGTTTATCCCCTTATATACGGCGATTGTCAGTCCGTATTTAGAATAGTGCCTTCAAGCCTGGAGCATGTTCTTCCAAAAAGACAAATTAATACTGGAGGGAGTCCAACGTCTGGCTACCAAAATGGTTTAAGGCATATCTGGAAAACCCTACGATGAACGTCTAATTTTATTAAGTCTCTTCTCACTTCGGCGTCGGCGTATACGGGGTGAACTTATAGAAACCTTCAAAATCCTGAAAGCCTTTGGCGACGGGGGTTGTGAACACCTGTTGTCTCGAGCGATCAATCCTCCAACTAGAGGGCATACATTAAAGCTAGCAAAAATTCACAACCGCATGAATCTTAGGCGAAACTAATTCAGCGAAGGAATGGTAAGCTTCTGAAACAAGTTGCCCGAGGAACTAACAGCTTGCATATCAGTAAATGCATTCAAAAGGGGTTTGAATGCTTCGTGGCATGAGCTTTTCCTCGACTTTTTCATTGAATATGCAGGTCACCTGTCGACAGAATTGGCACGAAAATGTTCCTTATTTTAAATTTATACAGATTTAAAAGAAGAAGAATCAGCACAAAAATAAAAATATATAATGCCTCGTTTTAAAAGTCATATTGTAAATGTTCGCACAAATTTTCCATAGATAACCTCTCACCGGCTTCGTGGAGAGAAACCCTTTCCGTTTGTAAGGCCAAAAAGCGACCTCCTTGGAGGCGAAAACCCCTGAGTATTTAATTGAGGCGCGTCTAAATGGACTGGAATCCAGTATTCAAAATCTGAATGAACTGTTAAAAAACGTCATAAGTACACCAACGTTTCCCGACTTAGAGGTTACTGTCGAAGACTGGATAGGAAATATTTTGTAATCGAACAGGCAAGCATTTGCCGAGGTAACCGCGCAGATGGTCACTAAAACGCGTAAGTATTCGCCGGGATCAGTGACTCCTCAACTTAACGGAAACGAGAAGGGACTCAGCAAAAGTAGGTCTAAAATCTAACTCAAATTATAATCCCAAACACAAGTATAAACCTTAGTGTTATATGTTCCAACGTGACCGAGTCACGGGAATCGCTGTTTGGAGCTAAGCAAAAACATGACTTAGTTGAATGGAATAAACTCTGTAGTCAGTGTAGTCAGTGTAGTGACTTAAACGGGTAAGTGTTCGCCGGGATCGGTGACTCCTCAACTTAACGGAAAGGGACTCAGCAAAACCAGTTCTAAAAAGACTGACTCAAATTATAAACCAAAATCCGCCGGTATAAACCTTAGTGTTATATGTACCAACGTGACCGAGTCAAGGGATACGCTGTTCGAAGCTAAGCGAAAACATGACTTAGTTGAATGGCATAAACTCTGTAGTCAGATGAGACTGGCCGCAGTTACTCCCTCATCAACACTTTGACTGAACGGCTACCTAAATTCTCCTCACAAAGATGATCCTTGCCTCTTACGAATAACGCTGCAATCTGCGGAGGACGTGGAAAACGTACTCTTAAATGCTTACCTTCTTAGAGGTGTTCCAGAGTCTACATGTCGTATCCATTCAGATCTACCATGTTGGGAATGCAAGTCGTCGAAGAAATCTCGAGAAGAAACTAATCCGAGAAGTATTGTATTTCTAGGCTTTCCAGAAGATACTGATGACGCACCTACTCGATTTTTGTACCACACAAATGCAGCTACAACAACCAGTTTGTTATTCGGAGTAGAACTAAGAAATGGTTAGCTGTTAAGCGAGAGTCTTATGTAACTCATAAGAAGTTTGGTACGGAAGCAACTTGGAAGCGATACTGTAAGATACGGAATCAAGTCACGACACTTGTAAGAGAAGATCGCATGCAGTTCTAATACCACTCGCTTGAGAGAATGGAAAAGAATCCTAAGCTTCTCTACAAGATAATAAATGAGCGATCAAGAATCAAACCAGGAGTATTCTCTGCACAACCCTCTAATGGATTGACTCACTATGCCTAAGATACCACCGATGCTTTAGCAAAGTCTTAATCACTCGTCTTCAACCATAAGCGTTGTATCCCACATCAAGTTTCACCAAATTCGCCTTGTTTGGAATTACTAATAGAAATAACTGTCAATGAATATATGGTTGGGCGGGAACTTTGTCAACTAAACGAAAAGAAGTCCCCTGGCGCAGACAAAATTACTCACGCATTTCTTTGCAGCTGTCGAATGGCTTTGACTGCTCCTTTCACGCGCTTATTTAGCTCAGCATACACGAAGGAAGAAAACCACCGCATTGATAAGCCAGGATGATAACTCCTATCTATAAAGGTGGTAGCCCTTCAGACACAGCGAACTATAGACCGGTAACGCTACTTCCGGTGATCTCTAAATTAATAGAAATCACCGTGACTGCGCGCATAATAAAACATTTTGAAAACCAGAATATTTTGACTGCAGCACACACGGTTTTCGAAGTAATTGTTGCTGTTTATCTAATCTTCTTACAACGTAAGATGATGGGACCAAGGGACTAAACGAAGGTGAGGCAGTACATGCTTGCTATATTGAAATTCCCAAAGCTTCTGATGGAGTCAACCATGATATTTTATTAAAAAAGATCGAAGCTTATGAAATAACCGGAATGTTGCCAAATTGGACTATCTTACTGATAGACACGTCCAAGTTCGCGTTGGCAGCACATTCTCTAGCAGAATAAACGTCACAAGTTGAGTTCCGCAAGGCTCGGTGCTTGGACTTCTTCTATTCTTGGTTTACATGAACGATATAGTAGAGGATATTTAATGTAACTTGATAATGTTTGCCGATGATATGATAATATGGAAACGCGTTAGGTCTGTTAATCACTGTATAGCAATACAGCGGGATCTGTGCACCTTATTCCGTTGATCCCAGTCAAATGAGTTACCATTTAACCCTGCAAAATGTAAAATGCTGCGGCCTGGAAAATCTCTGCACCACACGTATCAGGTTGGTACGCAAGATCTTGTATGGACGACCGAGGAAAATGATCTCGGTATCTGAGTGTCGTTTAAAATTAAGTCTGGACATCATTGCCGAACAATGTACAATTACCCATGCAGTATCTTGAGTTTTCTAGCAATGCTATTCAGGATTCACACGTCCTAAACTTTACGTCGGTTAATTGAAACGTATGTAGTCTTATGTTTTGTAGTGCTCACATCCTCATCCCTTACACAACACTACCGGTTTCTGGAAGTTTGCCGACATCAGGTGGAGACAGTAAGATCAGTTTCAGTGAGCCATGAAACAGTGGATAAGCAGATGGAATAATCCATCCACGCCTGGCTACCACGGCTAAGAAGGATAACGAACTACTTGACCGGATTTATCATCGACCGACAAAATTGGTGCCCCGTTATAGAGATTTGCCTTTCAAAGAGCGAATGTTAAGACTAAATCTACATGATTTTACCCAACGACGGTGTGACCTCCTGTTGGCATTCAAAAATATTGCATACTGAGATCCATCCCATTAAACACTTTTTAAAGCCCAATGGCCTTACTCGAACACAAAACATCCAAAGGCTTGAAGCATTCCGCATTCTCGATTGGATATTCGTTGAACTTTTTTAATTGTTAGAATTTGTTTCACTTGGAACGTTTTGTCTGAAGAAATCACACGCTTGGAATCTGTTGCGGCTAACGCTCCCAACTGAATGAGTATATGACGAAACATGCGGTATGTGACTTTCCCCATTGATGTTTGAGAGATTTTTCAATTTAACTCCATATACCTGTTATCATGTGGCTGTTGTTAAGCTCGCTGATTTTTCTACCATATAACATTTTGAGTTCTGAGTACTGAGCTACAAATACTGGGACCGATGGTTGGCCTGAAAAACACCTGATGTATCATCGCATAGGACGAACATACGAAAGAATAATGAACCAACTTTGGCAATTCTGGGCGCTCCTTTGATGCTTTTCACCGACAGAAATTCTGAATCCTCGATTGGTTTATTAGCCCTTAACAGTTCTTTGCTAACTGATTTGAACTGAACTGAGATGAACTAATGGAAAATGATATAATAATTCGTTCATCTGTTCGTTTCGTCTAACAATTCCTTAAATGTAGTTTGCTTCTGAAAACATCGAATGCACAATTTAATTCTAAAATGTCTCGAAACATAATAACAAAGAACCACACTTCAGAATTCGCAGTAGGATTAGAAAATGGTTTACAAAGCGAAATTTGGCATGGGCTATTCACAGGGTCTCCAGAACTGATTCGACGTGGGCAAACTTTCGCGAATTGCAGAATCAAGTCACAAATCTCATCCGAGAGGACAAACAATATCACCAGCTTCAGCTGGCGGTAAGAAATTTTAGAAAAGACCGCGTTTCAAAACGTGGAGGAGGATGCCGTGTTTATGATTATTCTAACATCCAAGCTAACATCTTCATTTCATCCGTCTTTGATCATATCGAAGATTCTATCTGGCTGACACTACCGGCCTTTGATCTCTGACTTGGATGCATCTACTATCCACCGGCTACTACTTCTTCATCGCTTCAACGCTTTACCGATTGTTTCATAGAAGCCTCTGTCCACCCTTCCCGCTATAAATTAATTGCAGGAGATTTTAACATGCCTTCACTTAACCGGGTAGAAAGCAACGACATAAATCTTAATTCTATTTCCAATACCACCAAACTATTAGGTTTTACACAGTTTGTTGATAAACCAACGCGGAATAAAAATATCCTCGACATTGTCTTTACTATGAATATCACACCTTCAAACCTGAACGTATCTCCGTCATTTTTAATGGAGATCATAACATTCTATCTTTCGAATTGAGTTGCAATAGCATAATAACTCGTGTTAAAAAGCCACATATAATTACTCACATAGATTGGAAAATCTTTAAAAACCTCATTAGAAACGAAGATTAGACTGAATTTTTCTTTTCTGACAATTTTATTGTAATCTCCGAAATCTTTCATAATAAACTTGTTGAGTTACTACAGAAATCTACTACAAGACATGCTAGACACCCCAAACTAAGTAAGGCTCATAGGTTAGAAAAACGCTTTGCTTATTTGACATCATATGCTCGTAATAGGCATGACATCTCTTCCCTTTTGCACGCGTATGAACTATCTGACACAATAGTAAAAATTATGAACCATAAACTGATTTCTGATGAGTCTACAGCCCTCAAATCCAACAAGAACAGAGAGCATTATCTAAATTATTGAACGCTAGGGCATCGGGAAATTCAGATAAGATAAACTACATCATTAAACAAGATCAACATGGTAATAATTGCACAGTAGTAACTGAGCGTTTTGCTATTTGCGAAGAATTTCTTTTATTTTTCAATGCTTCATATAATAACAAATCTTGTCCAGAGGTAATCATACACCCTTCATGCAATACACAATTACAATTGAAACCTCTGACATACGTAAAGTTTGTAATCAAGTTACAATCTCCTAAAAACCTGATGAAACAGGTTTCGTACCAGCAATATGCAAAATGGGATCTGAATACTTCTTTTTATTACTACTCAATCTCTTTGATACGTCTATCAAATCAGGAACTTTCCCCTTAGAATGGAAACATTCCGTTGTTATTCCTCGACATCAGTCCGGATCACTACATACAGTTACCAATTATCGACCCATTAATCACACACCACTTCTAGCTAGAATATTTGAGAAGCTTGTCAGACAGACCACCCTAGCATACTTGACAACAAACTATTTCATATCAAACCAGCACAGATTTTCCCGCATAATCTACTCCTCGCAAAATTACCTGCTGTAGGTATTACTGGAAACAGACTTTCGTGGTTCAAATCTTTTCTCACTGGTCGCACCTTTTCGGTAGATATAAATGGCTACCGTTTAAGAATTTTGCCAATTCCAAGCGGAGTCATACAATGAAGCGTTCTAGGTCCACTACTCTTCTCGATATTTATCAACGATATACTATCTGTCATAACACACTGTAAGATCTTTTTGTTTGCAGATGATATAAAAGTCGCCATAGCCTTTCCATCTAACCAGACTAAAGACTTTATATCAAAATTGAACCAAGACCTGGATGCTCTATTTCAATGGAGTATTCGAAACGGTCTTGAGTTCTCCACCAATAAATCTACTTTCATAAATTTCAACTCTATCGTACCAAAAGATTCGATTATCCTAAATAATACACCACTACAACCAGCACAGTGTGTACGTGATTTAGGTTATCGATATTCTGGATCACTTACATATCATGAACAAATTTGCTACTTGATATCTAAAACAAAAAAGAATATAGGTTTTTTCATAGATTCATCTCTCTGCCCCAGTGCAAGCTAGAACTTTACAAGTTACGTACACTACCATTATTAGATTACCGCAACATTATATCTAGTAACATTACTCGGTCTGATAGTTAAGCTTTAGAAGGCATCCAACGTTTTTTCACACGATCCATTACCACCAGTACGGATAAGCATTCATAAAAGGAAAGACGTCAGATCACAGGATTGAAACCATTATGGTTTCGAAGAATAAAACAAAACATTATAATCTTTTACAGAATATTGAAAAAAGATATGATCGACATTGATTTACAATTAGATTTCAGAAACTCTGAAGTATATAATCTTCGACACAAAAACAAAATATGTATACCGAAAATCCACAATCGTGTACGTGTGGTGGTTCAGGCTACGTGAAATTACAGTATGTGTGCAAAAAAGTAAAAAGGTAACCACTCACAATAATTCTTCGATTGGATTAAAAGCGATTCTCCCCGGCTTGGCAATTGACAACTCCGGTCCAGACGTCAAAGTATTATCACAGAAGCAACCGCGGTAAATCTAAGAATTAGGTGCGGCTGAAATACGCAGCGGTCTTTTTATAGCGAGCAGGCAAACTTTCCACAATCCACAGTCAGAATTCCAAGCACGCAGTACAGGTATCAAAGGAGATGAGAAGAGCAACTCCGAGCTGACGAAAATTTTTTTCGTAAAATCCGGGTACAATTCAAAAGTGTACATTGATTGATACAAACAAAATTGTTTACAGAAAAAATGCCATAGTACTCCCCCCTAGAGCGTCGGGCCTAAAGAAGACGCTCGAAGAAATCGTTAGGCTGTGAAGTCATCAAACTTTGATGGAAAATGCACTCTACGACCAGATCGGGTTTGCCTGTTAGGGTCAGTTTGTTTGATACACGGGGGTAAAGGGGGTTTCCTTGAGGGATCGGGAGTACCGGTGAACTTTGGTTTGGGGGATGAAGGGACAAAATCTTGAGGAGCAACGTTCGGGTTATTTTCTTTCGCCTCTGGTGCCGGTTCGACGTAGGCTACTTCCGAACAATCGACGCTGACGGTCTCGTGTGTTCCGTTGCGGTCAATAACGAAGTATTCTGGATACCTGTTGATTACCTTGTACGGGCCAGTGTATGGCGGCTGTAGCGGTCGACGTACATGATCTACCCGCACAAACACAGAGTCGCAAGTATTCAAGTCAGGTGAAAAGTAGCAGGGTTGAGCATGTTGTCGAGTTGGCGTAGCTCGTTAGTGTTTCATGAAGCTGCGAAGGCGGCTGACATATTGTGGCACCGTAAGGTCCAATGATGAGTCGGAGGATGTCAGGAATTCGCCTGGAAGGGTAAGTGCACTACCGTACACCATTTCAGCAGCGGAACACCCTAGGTCTTCTTTCACGGTGATACGTATACCAAGAAGTATTAGGGGTAGTGTCTCGGACCAACGTTCAGTATTCCCATGACACATGAGTGCGGCTTTGAGTTGGCGGTGGAATCTTTCGACTAAGCCGTTCGAAGAAGGGTGGTAGGCTGTAGTTTGAATGTGTTTCGTACCGAGCATGTTGTTCAGTTCCTTGAAAAGCGTTGATTGAAATTGGGAACCTCTGTCAGTAGTGATGGTGTTTGGTACGCCAAAATTACTGATCCAGTGCTGAACAAAAGCTTTAGCAACAGTTTCTGCACTGATATCAGGGATTGCTACTGCCATTAGCCAACGCGTAAAACGATCAATGCAGGTAAGTATGTAGCAACATCCGTTAGAGACTGTTAGTGGGCCCACGAGATCCAAATGCACGTGTTGGAAACGTTCAGTAACTGGTGGGAACGTACCAGGGTAGCTGATAGTGTGTCGTTGAACCTTGCTCTGCTGACATCGCAAGCAACATTTTGTCCAAAGTTGTATGTCTTTATGCATGTCAGACAAGAGGTAGCGAGAACTGATTAATTTTCGTGTCGCTCTTACTCCCGGATGTGAAAAACCATGCAAGTGGTCAAAAACTCTACGTCTCATGTCTGATGGGACGATCGGACGCGGTTTTCCTGTTGCCATGTCGCAAACCAGGTAATGTGGAGAATCGGGTATCGGGACTCGGCGGATTTTTTCCATCTCTGAAGTTTCATAGCGACTTAGTACCGGATCAGATTGCTGCGAACGTGCTAGTTGTTCCAAATCGATTCCAGGCAGGTCGATGGCACTCAGTTGAATCCGAGAAAACGTATCCGCCACTGTGTTTGACGAGCCTGATAGGTAACGAATGTCGCTCGTGAATTGGGAGATGTAGTCCAATTGACGGATCTCTCGCGGTGAATAACGATCGGAAGTTATGGCGAGTGCAAACGTTAGCGGTTTGTGGTCGGTGTAAACCGTGAAACTGCGACCTTCGAGTAAATGCCGGAAATGGCGAATGGAATAATAAACAGCGAGGAGCTCGCGACCAAAGGTACTATATCGTGTCTGCGCTGGCTGTAGTCAGCGTGAGAAGAAGGCTAGGTGTCTAATCGTGTTATCGGCCTCTTGTTGGAGTACTGCGCCTACCGCTTCGTTTGTTGTATCGGTAACAAGCGATAAGCGAGCATCTGTCTCAGCTGATATATAAGTCAGAGTTGTCGCCTGCTCAAGGGCGGATTTAAGCGCGTCAAAAGCTTCGATCGCTTGTGGATTCATTGAAAAATTTCTTTCTTTGCAGCGAAGTAAATCTGTAAGCGGTTGAGCTAACTTCGCGCAATGGGGAATGAATCGTCTGTAGTAGTTGACTAGGCCCAGAAATCGGCGCAGCTGGCGGATTGAACTCGGGCATGGATAATCGCGGATGGCAGAGACTTTTTGTTAGACGGGTTTAATTTCGGTGGAATCGATGCGGTGACCGAGAAAGTCTAGTGTTTCCACATGGAAGATGCATTTATCTGGATTCACGACAATACCATACTGAGATAGGCGCTGAAAAACCTCTCGAAGTTGCTCAACATGTTCTGTCGATGTGTTGCTAGCAATTAGCACGTCATCAATATAAACGTATACGAAGGGCAATCCCTTAAATACTTGATCCATAAAACGCTGGAAAGTTTGTGCGGCATTTCGGAGGCCAAATGGCATTCGTACGAATTCATATAAGCCAAATGGTGTCGTGACAGCCGTTTTAGGAATATCTTCCTTCGCAACAGGGATTTGGTGATAGGCGCGTACTAGGTCAAGCTTCGAGAACACGGTTTTTCCGTTTAGGGACGCCGTAAAATCGTGGGCGTGTGGAATGGGATAACGGTCTGGTACCGTAATGCGATTGAGTGCCCTATAATCTCCACATGGGCGCCACGTATCTGCGGTACTTTTTTCAACCATATGTAGTGGAGAAGCCCATGGTGAGGTCGACGGGCGGATGATTCCTAGCTCCAACATATGTTCAAACTCTTGTTTGGCGATCGCCAGTTTGTTTGGAGCTAGTCTACGTGGTTTGGCAAAAACTGGAGGTCCACGAGTGACAATGTGGTGTTCGACCTGGTGTTTGACCACATTTGTGAATGACTGTGGTTTGAAGATCTCCGGAAACTGGACTATGAGTTCCTTACAAGGCTGGGTGACGACTGGAGTCAAAACTCGAATAGACTGTATGGATGTGTAATGGTTTTTGCCTATTGAATTTAACTTCGTGGTGTTATCAATAAGCCTTCGTTGGCTTATGTCCACCGCGAGGTTGAAATTAGACAAAAAATCTGCACCCAAAATCGGAGTTTTCACGTCTGCAATGGTGAACACCCAGTGAAACGATCTTCGTAAGCCCAGGTCTACCGCGAGGGACCGATGACCATAAGTGGCTATCCGAGTACCGTTGGCCGCCTGAAGAGTCAATCCCGACGGACACTTGCGTTCGGTTTCGTTAGGTGGGATGACGCTGAGTTCCGCACCGGTGTCTACCAGAAAACGCAATTTCGTTGTGTTGTCAGAGATATAGAGTAGACGGCTAACTTATTGCCAGGCAGTGCAGCCGTTCCTACTGCATAATCGTTTTCCTGCTCGTTAGATTTGGAAACAAAACTGCAGGGTCTGGTGCATCTGTATGCGCGTTCACCGAATGTGCGGTGGTAATAGCAAAGACCTGGCCCTTTACTTCGACTTCGTGAATATCGTCCATTCAGACTGTCTCTGTGATGACCGAGATCGATCATTTCGTGAAGTACGTATGTGCATGCAAAGTTCGTCGAGTCGCGATTTGAACTTGGAGATCTCTGATTCTAAATTTGAAGGAGTTGATTTATGAGGTGATTGTACTACTGCAATGGTTGGCTTATGATTTTCATACGCTCGATCGGCGATGGCAGCAAGCTTATCTAACTTGTAATCTTCGACCACCGAAAGTGCTTTTCGAACATCGCTGGGTAGTCTTTGCAGCCACAATTTTTTTAAAATCGGTTCGCCAACTGGTGTTGTACCCTGTAACTCGATCATTCGGCGAAGGAGTTGCAACGGTGTATTGTCACCTAGTTTGATACCCGAGAGTAATTTGCGTAAGTTTTTCGCATCAGATGCTGCTATATGCGATATCAAAGCTGATTTCAGTACATCATAAGGTTTATCGGCAGGTCTGTTGTATATGATATCAGCAACTTCGGATGCGACTGCGTGTTGTAAACATCCTATGACGTAACAGTACATTGCATTTTGGCTAGTAATGCGTCGAGTTTCCAAAATAGCATCTACTTGAGCGAACCATAATCTAGGGTTTGCTACGCCAAACTCAGGAAGTGATAAATGACCAATATCTGCTGGCATAGGTGCTGCCTGTGGGATACTGTCCATATTGATGAAAAAATGTGAAAATATGCTACAAAATCAAAATAGTGGGGAGTATACTATGACGAAAATAATCGGGCTCACCAAATTGTGGTGGTTCAGGCTACGTGAAATTAAAGTATGTGTAAAAAAGTAAAAATGTAACCACTCGCAATAATTCTGCGATTGGATTGAAAGCGATTCTCCCCGGCTTGGCAATTGACAAGTCCGGTCCAGACGTCAAAGTATTATCACAGAAGCAACCGCGGTAAATCTAGGAATTAGGTGCGGCTGAAATACAAAGCGGTCTTTTTATAGCAAGCAGGCAATCTTTCCACAATCCACAGTCAGAATTGCAAGCACGCAGTACAGGTATCAAAGGAGATGAGAAGAGCAACTCCGAGCTGACGAAAATTTTTTTCGTAAAATCCGGGTACAATTCAAAAGTGTACATTGATTGATACAAACAAAAATGTTTACAGAAAAATGCCATTTACGAAAAGATTTCTTTATTTATAAATATTCTCGTTTATGGAATTTACATCCCAATAATATAAGATTGAGCACTTCACAAACTGAATCCAAAAAGCAACTCAACTCCTTTTTATCTCCGGAAAAATTAGGTGAGCTATTTATTATTAATACAACTATAGATAATTTATACTTATACGGCATAAAAGGCTTTTAATATTTTTAGCTATGAAAATTTTGAATTCACATATAACTTTTTTCTTGAGAATTTACTTTTCAGAATTGTTGAAATTCAACAAAATACACTCTCACAATTTTTGAAATGGCGATACGACTCATATCTCCGTGACCCGATGAAGTGGGCGTGCGTTATTTACACTTTTGCCTCCTGTAGAAACCCGAGAGGGCTCATCAACCAATCAGGTGATGCGTGTGTGTGTTCGAAGTGATTTACTACAGAAACCCGAGAAGTTAAGGGTAGACATTACGTGCGGCGTATGTATTTCTGTCAGCCAATAAGAATTGACAGTCGTACGAGTAAAATTTGAGTGTTATCAGGCGTGAAGGTTTTCCTCGTTTCATGAATAAATGAAATTTTCGTTTTTTTATTAAAAACACGTTAAACATATAAGATTGACAGGCATACAGTTGATTCCCAATGTGAAACAAACAAGCTATCGCATAGATAGCAATTTTTCTAGATGACCTGAAGAGATAGTAAACAACCAAGCTTCTTTTCCAGAGCTTAGAACATATTCAAGTTTCACGATTCAAGAATTTATGGTCACAAAAAGCACATAGCTTCACAATTACCATATCATAGTAAATATGCGTTCAATAAGAGTTATAAAAAAATCAATTATACGATGTCACGATGTCAAGTAATATGCTTACCCTGAGTCAATACATGGGCATCGTCAAATCGTTATGTAACAAATAATTGTCCAAGGTTCGAGTGAATGTTTCGATACAGGGAGAGGTGATAATTGCTTCGGGAAGGGAATTCCACAGGAAACAGACACGTACCGAATAGAAATATCGGCGACAATTAGTACGGGAATGGGGAATTTGTAGTGCCGCTGAGTGGCTACGTGTAATTCCGTATTCACGGTATTTGAACAAATGTTTAAGTGGATGATCTGGAGTATTCAATATCTTGTAAGTAATTATAACGTCACTTCGAAGTCTTCGTTGAAAGGGAGTGGGGAGCTTAGCTTTTTCACCCTTTCCTCGTATGTAAGGTCTCGAAAACCACGCACGAGTTTAGTTGCACGATGATATATCCTGTCAAGCAAGAATATATCTTTTTTCATCCACGGAGTCCATGCTTGCGATGCGTGTTCCATTGTGGGAATTAAGTAGGTCTTCATGATTCTTGGCAACGTTACAGTCGTAAAGTTTCTGAAGATCCGTCGAAGCATACCTAGAAGCTTTGAAGCACGCTTGTAAATGACCTCACAATGCACGCTGTTCTTTAGGCTGCCACATATCCAGACTCCAAGATCCTTCTCCGATTCGGTCCAGCTCAAAATCGTTTGCCCAAAGTAATAATTGTACTGAAAGGGCTTACCGATTTGCAGTAACTTGCATTTTTGAAAATTGAACGGCAGTTTATTTCTAACTGACCATTCGTGTAGTGCATCTAAATCACTTTGCAGTTTTACGCAGTCTGCAATTGATTTTATTCGCATCCAAAGTTTAACATCATCCGCAAAAAGAACTACCTTGCATGAGAGCGTCTCAGGTCAATCATTGATGTAAACTAAGAAAAGCACTGGACCGAGAACGGAACCTTGCGGTACACCACTGGAGGTATTAATGACTCGTGATTGTACCCCGTCAACTCGAACGGTTGCCTTGCGCTCATTGAAGTAGCTTTCGAACCACACGAGTAGCTGCCCGTCAATACCAATCTGTTTCAGCTTCCGTAGCAACAGGAAGTGATCAACTCTGTCGAAAGCTTTCGACATATCCAAATAGCACGCGTGCACACTGTCTCCTGCGTCAACCGTTTGGGTCCAATCGTTTAATACCGTCAGCAAGTTTGTCAAGCATGAGCGAGCTTTACGAAACCCATGCTGGGCGACAGATAGTATATTTCGTGATTCCAAGTGATGAACTATATTTTCCGTCACTATGCGCTCCATCCATTTGGATATCACGGGGAGTAGGGTGACAGGACGGTAGTTCGCGGGATCTGAACGGCTAACACCCTTATGAATTGGTGAAATTACCCCTATCTTCCACTCTGTTGGCACCACTCCTTCGGTTAGGGAATGTTAGAACAATTGGCATAGTGGTTCACACAGCTGCTGGTCACATAATTTTAGTAGTGCTGGTGTTATTCCATCGGCTCCAGGAGATTTCCTACGGTTCAGTCGACACATGTGTCTTCGTATAATCGCTGAATTAATTTCAATATCATTCAGTTGTTGAGATACAATCGATGTCCGTAAATTCTCATTCGCCCTAACCGTTATCGGGCTAAACACATTTGCATAAAATTGAGCGAGAGTATATAAATAGAAACGGTTGCATTACATGCTAACTGGATTAACTTATCCATGGAACAAGGAAACAATGGTTTATTTCAGTAAAAAAGCGCACAAGCTTAAAACAACCGCAGGATATTGCGGTGTTCAATAATGCAAGCAATAAGTGAAAAAATACGCGAATGTCATAAGAAGATCAGCCTCATGGGATTTAATAATGATGTTCGTAGAGGTAAGAGTCAATCCTGTTTTTAGACACGGTTAAAGATTCAGGTTGTCCGATGCTTCAGAAGTAGCTTCATATGAAGTGTATACTGGATTCCATTCCATTTAGACGCGTCGCCGAGGCTGATGGTGTTGATTTGGCCTTGCAAACCACTAACTAACATGACTTTAAAACGAAATTAGACGAATTTTTATTGCATTATTCGTTTCCAGAACAATTATATACTGTTTAATCTATGTTCTTATATTGTTTATACACTTAAATTTCAATTTTTACCATCCTATGGTTGTTGTTGAGCTTGTTGCTTTTTAGACCATTAAAAACCTTGAGTTACCTTGAACCCACTAGCATGGTTTTGACCTAGGTCAGTGGTCGCTATGCCGACAACATTGCTGTAACCACACAGCAACACAATTCAACTTAACACAGCGGTCAACATGAGCAAAAGTACATTACTAACGGGGCTAACGATCAACAAATAATACATAGGCAGACCCGGTATACTCGCTCAGGGCAAGGCCATTAAAATAATGGTTAAAAGAACGCTTGAAAAGAGATAAATTTTTATTGATAACAAATTCCAAATCGACAAGTATTTCATCTTCAATCGTCATCACCCACGTTAGATTCAGTTTTTTCAGTTAATCCTAAAGGGGCAATCATATAGGGCGGGATCGGATTGCAGCTGCAGTCGTTCACAAAATCACGAAACTCTATTCGCAATTGATTGAAAGCAGCTGCGGACAGCTTGCGCTCAGCCTGCTGAAGTAGCGGTTGCCAGGCTTAAACCCCGGATTGATGGGCGTAAGATGTCATTGCCTGGTCAACATAACCTGAAGTTATTGGCAGCATTTCGTTGTAACATCTTTGCCAACGATTGAAAATGGGATAATCATCTGAAAGCCAATTGGTTAAGCGAATGAATTTTACTAACCCATGGAAATAACTAGTGCGTTTCTGACATACAAAGCATGCCGACAAGGCAGAAGATAATCGGTGGAAAATGGACAATCACACTGCCAGGTGACTGTAGATACCTTGTATGTCTTGGAACCTTCAGTCACCGCGGATAATTCCTGTATGTGGACGCAAGTCATCAGACGGTTTTGCCGCAGGTGGTCGGTCAGCAATTCCACTGCTTTGGGTACTAACAGGGAGCACATTCCATCAAGCTCAGGGTGCTGAGGAATTTCGCGAGGCCCACGACTGGTAGAGACAAATAGAGCCTGACGATTCTGAAGGATGTGTTGGAAGACGTCCTTCGTTCTTTCTACAGCTTGCCAGAGACAAAGGTTCCCACTCAAATTGTGCCTCTTAATTGACCGATGGGTGGCTTCAACGAAGTTATAGTCCCTTCGGCCAAAAGTGGGAACTCGAGGCGATCTGATTGTTGTCCACATTGAGGCTCGGTGGATCAGTCTTGGCCTCACGTACTGTTGGTATAGGGTTTCGTTAACCCTATTCATTGCATTCAAAGATACAATATATCTCCACCTGTTGCGCGTGCTCATGGCTACGTAGAACCACTTCATAAACAAGGCACCAGGTTGCTGTAAACATGTTAAGTAATTAAGATGAACATACTCTTTTGGTAACATTCCGTATAATGTGCACACGACACAGAAACACGTGTGCTGCTGGCATTTCAGCTCTCACTGCAGCCTGAGTGGCAGCGCTGTCATCCATCATGACCGACAGAATGCTAACAGGGTTAGCGAATTCCAAAAACTTTCGTAGGAAAAAAGATATGGACGCTGTGGTCTCCGTCCGCAACCATCCGAAGCAAACAGGAATACCCTTACCGCAGCCATCTACCACAACAATGACGAATAAGTGGTACTTTTCACGGCAACTCTTGAAAGTTGAGTCAATGCCAATGAAATGAGGAAACCGGCGGCAAAGCGTTATCTGTTCATTCGTCATAAATATGAAATGAGTGAGATTGCTCTCAGCATCAGTTTCCATAGAACAACGGCCGGATGTATTGAGCTGGGAGCTCAAGTCGTATAAAGAACTTGTGGTTTTGCGACTCGCCAGCAGCTTCCATCGCATGTTTCTTACGTCACACGGCGTGACGTATTTCCCCATCTGCGTTCGAATATAATTGCATATGTTGAACGATGGAGTATTGTTCAACAACCAAGGGTTATCGTTGACATCTCGTCCAGTGAGAGGCGCCTATGAGTCGGTTCGTATTTAGCCATTAATAAACTAATGGGATGGTTGTGCTCCAAGGAAACTCGAGAGACACCAAACCTTTCACTAGGCAACCTTGAGATGAGTATTCTTGACCCACATCCGATCTTACGGGATTGCGTTCGACGAATTCCTCGGGAAGATGGCTGGTGTCGTCCAGCTTTTACGCATTCGTAAGTCCGGGATCTGCAAATTATCAAAGTTAAGCTAACACAAACCTGGCATTTGGTGCTGTGCTCCGAATGTAATACGATGAACCAGTGGAGCTTTGAAACCTGGAAATAGCACCTGCTGCTTCAACTAGGGATTCAAATTGTATGGGGTCGGCAACGGTTCCGAAAATTTCTGCAAAATCCTGAACTAGCGAAATCGTTAACATATGCTGCGTGTAGACTATGCAGCGCTTTTTAAAGGACGGTCAGATGCCATGATTGACTTAAAAATAAACGCATTCTGATTCGTGCCCCTTGAACAGATTCTGATTTGTCAGCTAATATATGCTTCGTGCCCGTGGAAAGTAATTGTAACGGACGCCCTACATTTAGGCTCAGTCGTTTGCTTCAGTACAAGTTGACTGGGCGAGACAAAAACATTTTACGAGTAAAGCACGCTCGGGTATTATCGATCATGTTCGCTTATCATGTGAATTACTTATGTTGATATTGGTTTACGAATTAGCTCAGCACAACTAGACAAAATCAGAAGCCAATTGACTAAGCTTCACAATTATGTAAGCATGAGGAGTTCTTGTGAACGTTTTTGTAAAATGGTGTGAGACCAGTCTTAATTAGGTGATGACGAGTATGTTAAACGAATGAGTCAGATTGCAAAAAATAGCCAAGAGGCACTCTGGACAGGTCTTCTAAGTTAGAATTAGATGTACATTTGTGAAATTTAGTAGCGTTGTGTTGATAACATATATATCCAAGTAAAGAATGGATAATCAAATATTTGCTATTCAAAATAAAAATATTTACTGATGATTCGTTATACCGGTCTAGCATAGAAGCCTTTTCGTTCAGGGAAGTTCAATACATAGAATGTTAGTGAGTATGAAGGCCTTAGTTGGCCTCCTCTGCTATCTGATAGAGGACAGCATGTCTTTAGCGCCATCAATATTACACTATTGTATAGATACAGCTCTCGGCTGCTGAACGCAGATCACGCCGCTGGCGTACAATGACGCCCAACGACCGAGGTCTGCCTATCGTTGCAAGCACTTCGGGAGAGATTGTTCCTCCCGAGTGGGGTGGCTTAGTCATTCGAACAGATGTGGAACATGAACATTCATGCGATTGTGATGCACATCTATGGTCGACATCGTCCGAAGGAGGCTAACAACAACAACAATTGCATAATATCGAAGACGTGTTGCGATAAACTGGCTCACCAAGGGAACAATAAATAAATTTTAGGTCATTTATATTATAAAAGGCTAGTGAAATGCCATTTACAGAAACCCAAATATCCGTTAGGGTAATCATCAAACATCTAATGATATGTTGTATCAAAATTGAGCAACAAAATTCTAACTATGTTCTGAAAAGTAATGCATTTGAGGATTTCTTGTGTTTCAAACGCCAACTATTATGTATACGAAATCGAAAATTAGAAAAGCCCCGACATATCCACAAGGCGTACCACGATGTAACTTACCAAAAGGTTCCAAGGTACAATGACAACCCCAGAATGGTCACCAAAGATGACAGGCAACATGACTCGTTAGTTTATTATCCGGACTTGGCCAAGCACGAAGATGGGTGACTTTCATAAAGACAGTGGTTGTTAGAAGTTAAATTTTGTAGGCTGAACATATTGAGACACCCTTATCGTTTTATTCACTGCATTTTTAAGGTCATGTTGTATGCGAACTCGATTTGCTTCACAACACTCATGAGTTTGCATTTGCCAAATTAGAAACGCAATCTGTTCTCCAATGACCGAATGCGCAGAGCAACGAAATCCTCGTTACATTTCATACAACCTTATGTACTACGAATGTAACTCCAGATCATTGAGTCGTCCGCGAATAACCATATGCTACAACGAATCATTTCTGATATATCAGTGACGTAGACCAGGAAGCAACTAGAAACAAAGACTGAACCTTGGGGAAATGCGGTAGTGACTGATTTTGTTTTGATAATGCACCATCGGTACGTACCTGATTTGTGCGTTCTGCGATGTTATCACTTAAACAATTCAACATGTTTCTGGTGACAACAAGTCCTAAGCCTCTATAATAGTATGCTGTGGCTAACACGATCAAATGCATTGGAGATATTAAGGTGAAAGTCATGAGTTCCATGCCCTTTTTCACTAGGGCAGCACTATCACTTGATAACTTGAACAAGAATGATTATGTCTAGAACCTGGCTGTTTTCATGGAAATAACTGATTGTATTCAAAACGTTCTATTAGTGAGGCGCTCAATGAATTCAGAATTCACATATAATAAATGGTTGGACCGTCAATTAACATCGGAGTGATTCAATCATTTACAAATTGATTTAATAATTCTTCGCTTCCAAACGGCAGGAATCGCCAGTGTTTAATTGGGTAAGTATGTGAGTGGCATTTGAGCAGATTGCCTCAATAATAGTGTGGTTATGTTGCCGTCCTGAGGAGAATTTTCCTTCTTTAGACGGAAAAATGCGTCGATCAATCGTTCTCACGTACTCAACGCAACACTGGTCGAAATGGTGTTACGTGAGTTGTGGATTGCATGCTCTCTCGGACCTATAAATATGAGTCGAAAGTGGCGAATGCTTCGGCGGATGCTGATTGAATTGTAGTTGCTCCAGCTGACGTGTTGACGGCTGCAACCCCAGGCATCACCTTTGTTTGCTCATTGACATATCCGATAAACGATTTTGACGCTGATCCCGTCATGTGCGATATGCGTTCCTCGAAGCTGAATTTTTCTTGATTGAAAAGTTTATATTCTTCATTCCTTAGTAAACGCAACGCTTCACGTGTCTTTGATATGGGGTTTTGTGGAAGCTATGAGATTTCTGGTTTTTAGTTTTATTATAAGACATTTTTCTTAAAGTTTTGAGGACAAATGCAAAGATCACTTCGATTGAATTCCTGAGGTTACATTTAACTTTGTCAAAAATACTAATCACGTTTACAGAACATCGCTCAATGTCGTAATATCGATCCATCGAACGATTTTTACTCGGATTACCTTCACTTACATGCTTGGCAGAGTATAAATACACACAGATTGTGAATGATATAAATTCGATTGAAATCAATACTTTCATCGTTTCTACTGGTAGAACACGGCATAAACGGGAATTTCTCTGAGCATGACACTCGTAGACTCAGTTCTCTCAACCAACGCATGCACTCAGACTGTGCTTATGGGCCAATGAGATGTCTCTTGTTCTACATGCAGAGGCGGAATGATGAAGAGCGTGCGACAATCAGACAGGACACACAAGAGGACGTGGTAAGAAGGTGGTGAAAATCAAGGCCCGCTTGATTCGTATTAAGTTACGCTGATGGTATCATCTCGTTTGGAGGCGACTCGTCGGCAATCTACTACGCGAACACCCAATAATGAACATATAATGACTGATCAAAAAGTATTTCCTTCCGTCTTTAAACATTTTTCAATGTCTCCTTCGCGGTTGAAACAAGGTCTACGAACGGTATATATCTTCTTCACCATATCGAGTTTTATATGAAATGTTGTCATAAAGAAGAAAACGGTCCAACAGCTTATTGAATGCGCGTTCTATAAAGTATATTTTAATACTAGTCATCTGCAGATTTGGTAGATTGAATTCTGTCGAGCTTGTACAAACCTATTTTTACTTAACAATTTTTCTGGTTGAAAATCTATTGTACAGTTTTTGTTATCTTCAGTTCAATTTGTTCTGACAATACCGTTAAGTTCAGACGATCGATAGTACTATTGATTTATCCATTTCCTGTTAACGTTATTACTCACATTTCATCGATTCTTTGTTCGATAACTGAGTGAACACTATTCTTCTGCTGAATACAATTTTGTACATAATCAACTTATCACTTAATACAATATACTTCTGTTGTGTGCGTTACCCGCGTTCTCGGTCGATCTGGGCTTTGGGAATTTCGTCTCGGGAACGTAACATTGCGAGTAGAAATATTGAAGTCATTACAAGAACAAGAATATCCAGAGGAGAATTGCGGATTATATGTACGTGGGATCGAAAGAACTGTTGGTGAGTCAGATTGCTTATTTTGGGGTATTTGGCCATTTTTATATACTAACTTACTGGTCCCTACATATTTTTGGTGAGCCCGACTACGACATATTTTTGGTGAGCCCGACTACCACATATTTTTTTTCGCACATTCTCCCCATATTTTGATATTTTCAGTCTAATTCTTTGCAATGACTTCTAATAACTTCAGCGACACAGCCCACCGCTCTGATATTTTCAATTTTACCCTTCCACCTTTCGGTACGCATAATCCTCGT
Organism: Atriophallophorus winterbourni; assembly: GCA_013407085.1. Taxonomy (NCBI): domain Eukaryota; kingdom Metazoa; phylum Platyhelminthes; class Trematoda; order Plagiorchiida; family Microphallidae; genus Atriophallophorus; species Atriophallophorus winterbourni. The sequence goes on along the minus strand of JACCGJ010023879.1, from coordinate 859 downwards.
CTATGGTTCGCTCAAGCTGAAGCAATTTTCGAATTTAGACGCATTACTAAACAGGAGAGTATGTACAACTGTGTTGTTGCACACTTACCCACCGAGGCCGCTACAGAGGTCGCCGATATCATTTATGATAAACCAAAATCCGACCCGTATACGACACTGAAAAATGCGTTGCTCAACAGAACAGCCGCATCAGACGAGCAAAATTTGCGTACATTGTTAGCAGGAGTAGAAATTGGTGACAAAACACCTTCTCAGCTGTTACGATATATGATGCAACTTCAAGGGAAACAACCCCTGAATGAGTCTGTTTTACGTGAACTATGGTTTCAAAACTTAAATGTAGATCTAAGAAAATCTCTTTCTGTTCTCGAGAAAGATATACCTCTACAGATGCTAGCAGAAACCGCAGACCAAGTTCATTCGGTGTACAGAGCCAAGTCACCATCTACCCTACAAGAAGTCACATTAAAACCCGTGGTGGAAACTGAAGTACAAGAGCTCAAGCAACAAGTCGCTAAATTGACCTCACAGATTTCAGCCCTAACAAAGATGTTCAACGATCGACCATCAAGAGTTAGCCGCAGCCGAACGCGCACTCCAAACAGAAGTTCATCCCGAGACCGCTATAAACGCGAGCACAGTCTATGTCATTATCACCGCCGATTCGGCTCAAAGGCTAGAAAGTGCTTGCCATCCTGTAAACTTTACAAACCGGGGAAACTTCAACGCCAGGCAGTAACAGCGACGACTTCACCTGGCAACAACATTAGTCGCCTATTTTATGTCACTGATTGTTCGAATAAATTGCGTTTTCTCATTGATACGGGTGCTGAGATAAGTGTAATCCCGCCCACACCAC
>JACCGJ010023878.1:0-11860 GCA_013407085.1 Atriophallophorus winterbourni | reverse complement strand
ATTATAATTCAAGGTTTCATATAATTCGGGGTCGTACTTTCGTGGTTCATTCAGACAATCGAGTTGTGAATAAACAGCAGTTCTGGGTCAAAGAAGTCATATCCACATTTTGTCTCATTATTATCGTTTTTGGTTTCACGATATCAACAACTTCCATGAAACAATATAAGGCTCACTGAAACTGATTTTACTGTGTCCACCTGATGACGGCAAACAGCCAGAAACTGGTAGTGGTTTGTAAGGGATGAGGATGTGAGTGCCACAATACATTGGACAATATATGAATGTTAAATTGTACGGGAAAGTTCAGAATTAAGTAAATTTTGGAATTTCGCACCAACACGATAAGAGAATCTCTTATATTGTACCATAAACCCTGTTGTCTTGAACAAAATATGATTCTGCTCTGTACATTGATGAGCACTATAGCAACATCATGAAGTGTCTGTTTACATGTAAAGAGGGCTTATATAATTGGAAAGCTTGACCAGATTTTTGAGGTTCTATTTGACGGGTAATAGTTATTACTGCATCAATTTTTGCTGTATATACCTTGAGAATTCTCGTTAATATGCTGTCAAGACCTATGAATTCACGATAATTCTAAGAAATATTACGTTTGATTATTCGTGATTCCGCCTTGGCAGAGCATGTTTTAGATACGGGACACAGCGTCGATCTAGACAATGTGGCAATATTGAGACGTGGAATTAAACCGTATAGCGAACGCCTACATGCGGAGGCGGTCGAAATTGCCAAGGCTGGCGGTCAATAAGGTGGATGGGGCAGAAATCTCCACAATCTGGCGCTCGGCACTGATGCGAAAGTAAATAGTTTTTATTCTCCTTATACCTACTAGTTAATTAGATTTTTATTTTTCTCCAAACATAGCTTAGCCTTAGCCCCGTTAGTTATTCACTTTTACGTATGTGGGCCGCTGTGTCAACTGACCTTGACCGTGTTCACTTGTATCATATTGACGTGGATACACACTAGGAGGAAAATCGACCACTGATCCTGGTCATTCCCACGAGACGTGACACAGCGTAGGCGTACAATAGGCTGTTTAGCGGTAAGGTCAAATAAGTGGTGGTGGGTTGACTACTACTTAATCATGTTCCTTGTCCTATCACCCTTGGTCTGACGAAGTTTCTGTGTCAGAAGTGACACTTTACCCAAAAACTGTTCTAACCGATTGCACTCAAATTTCTTTGCATTCAATCAGGTTGGTCGTACCAACCTTACCCAACAGTGGCATACAAGCGCAACCTGTTTACCATTCTTCCACTGTTTCAAGCGCATGCTGATCCTAATCCTACTGTCCCTACCTGATGAGTGCAAACAGCACAAAACCGGTCGTGGTGTGTGTGTGATGGAGATGCATGCAAATGTGCTTTTATGTTATATAGCGGTTCAGACAGTTGCGTATGACAGATTTTGGACAGTATTGGAGTTATCTCGTCTAGTCCCGCAGATTTCTTTACATTTAATTTTCGTAAATGCTGCGCAACCACCGTCTGAGTAATCGAGGTTGACCGGTCAAGTTAAACGATGGATTCTTCAACGGGCTCCGTGACTTTCAATAGATCAGTGGATTCAGTGAAACTAGACGAAGATTTCAAGGTAAAAACTCCTGGTTTAATATTCCTTCTATCATTTACGAGTCGATATAAGAGCAATGCTGGAAAATATTCGTAGCTCAGGGTGTGGAAGTTGTTCAAATTGCGTAGTTGGCCGTGGACATTTCGTCATCAGGTTAGATGACATTATCTGCAAACTTCTTTTGAATCGTCTCGTGGTTGAAATTCAAGATTCAAGATTCAAGAATTTATGGTCACAAAAAGCACATAGCTTCACAATTACCATATCATAGTAAATATACATTCAGGAAATAGGTATAAAATAAACATGTAATGTCATGGATAGTCAAGTTGTATAGTTACCATGAGTCAATACGCAGGTGTCGTCAAATCGTTATGCAACAAATAAGTATCCAAATTTCGAATAAACGTTCCGATGCTGGGAGAGATGAAAAGAGTTTCGGGTAGGGAATTCCAAAGGAAACAGACACGTACACAATAAAAATATCGGCGACAGCTGATACGGGAGTGGGGAATTTGCAGTGTCGCTGAGTGGCTGCGTGTATGACGGGAATCACGGTATTCGAATAAATGTTTTAAGGGATGATGTGGGGTATTCAATATTTTATATGTCAGTATCACATCGCTTCGAAGGCTTCTTTGGAGGGGAGTGGGGAGCCTCAGTTTTTTCAATTGTTCCTCGTACGCTAGTTCACGGAAACCTCTTACGAGTTTGGTTGCGCGATGGTATATTTTGTCAAGCAATATTATATACTTTTTTAACCACGGAGTCCAAGCTTGTGATGCATGTTCCATGGTTGGAATTATATAGGCGTTCATGATGGTGGGAAAAGTTCCAGGCGAGAAGGTTTTGAAGATCCGTCGCAGCATACCTAGAAGCTTCGAAGCACGCTTGTAGATAATCTCACAATGCAGGCTGTTCTTCAGACTGCCGCATACCCAGACTCCAAGATCCCTTTCCGATTCTGTCCAGCTCAAAAAAAGTCTGCCCAAAGTGATACTGGTACTGGAATGGCTTACCAATTTGCAGCACCTTGCATTTTTGGATATTGAATGGCAAATTATTCCGTACCGACCATTCGTGTAGAGCATCTAGATCACGTTGCAGCTGTACACAGTCCGCAATGGTTTTATCCGGGTCCAAAGTTTAATGTCATCAGCGAAAAGAATCACCTTGCATGCGAGCGTCTCCGGTAAGTCGTTGATGTAAGCCAAGAAAAGTACTGGCCCGAGGACTGAACCTTGCGGTACGCCACTAGAGGCATCAATAGCCTGTGATAGTACCCCGTTGATTCGAAAGATCGCCTTACGCCCACTGAGGTAACTTTCAAGCCATATGAGTAGCTGTCCGCTGATACCCATCTGCTTCAGCTTTTGTAATAGTCGAAAGTGATCAACTCGATCGAAAGCTTTAGACATGTCCAGATAACAAGCGTGGATGCTAGCTCCTTCGTCACCCGCTTGGGTCCAGTCATTTAAAACCGTCAACAAATTTGTCAAGCATGAGCGAGATTTACGAAAACCATGCTGTGCTGCAGATAGCATATTTTGTGATTCCAGGTGATAAACTATATTTTCTGTCACTATCCGCTCTAGAACTTTGGATATCACAGGAAGTAGGGTGACAGGACGGTAGTTTGCCGGATCTGAACGTCTACCGCCTTTGTAGATAGGTGAAATTACCCCTGTCTTCCACTCTGTTGGCACCACTCCTTCAAATAGAGAATGTTTAAACAATTCACACAAAGGTTCACACAGCTGCTGTTCGCATGATTTTAGTATAGTCGGAGTGATTCCATCCGCTCCAGGGGATTTCTTAGGGTTCATTCGACACAAATGTCGTTGTATAATCACTGGATTTATCTCGATCTCAGTCAGCTGTTGCGTCACTGTTGATGACGGTAATTCTTCAGTCAATTGACTCGCTAATGGACTAAATACTTTAGCATAAAATTGAGCGAGAGCATCAGCTGTATCCTTTGCAGAGACTGTTAATCCATCGTCAGTAAGAACAGGAAACACCCCTGGTTTCACGCTCGATCGAGCATTGACAATACGATAAAGCAATTTAGGATTTCCTTCCATTTTCAAAGATAGAAAGCGATGGTAATTTTGCTTGTCTTCTTTGATGAGAGTGTTTACTTTGTTGCGAATTCCGCAAAATTTTTGCCATGACACATCAGTCTTGGTATTTCTGTGTTCAAACCAAGCAGAGTTCCTTTGCCCGATCCATTTTTTCGTGCGACTACGAAGTTTAAAGCGAAAGTCGTTTACCCGTCGTTCATTAACAAATCGCGAATTTTGATATATGCTCGATTGAAGAATTTTTGTAAGTGTGGTGCAATGTGTTTCCGTGTTGTGATAATCAAGCCTTCGCCAATTTACTAACCCAAGCGCGTCACGTAAACTCACGTAGTCGATCCTTCTGAATAGTTTTGCGGACTCACATACTCGTCTAGCGCTGCATACATATTCAAATCCTAACACAAGATGATCACTTCGACCGAGAGGGGCAATGTAGTCAACACCTTCAACTGCTGTTGCCTCGGAAGTAAGGATTAAATCCAAAACGGACGGTAACTCTTATCCTCTTTTGTGAGTAAAGTCGGACACATGGTTATACAGTGGAATCATGTCGATCACCTCACGGAATTTATGATCAGTTGTGTGTAGAGGATGATCTGATCTGTTAAAAAGATGAGGAAGGTTGAAGTCCCCCATGACCAGTAATTGGGAGCTTCGCATCTCTCCGGCATATTTTAGAGCCTCTAATACCCTGTCGTTTTGAGCATCCGTCGAAGATGGAGGGCGATATATTATACCAATGATGCAGTCGTCCTGTGACTCCTGTGTAAGGCTACACCAGAGGGTGTCTTCTGATTCGAGGTGGGGATCGTGAATCTTCATGCACTGAAGACGTTCGTGAAAGTATAAAGCCACACCACCACCTTTTCGTGGACGATCGTTCCGTAATAGTATCATGTTTGGGATCGACAGTTCCCTTTCATTCATACAAGATTTAAACCAGGTTTCAGTCACAGCGATGAGGTCTGGTGAGTATCGTTTGCACAGCTCGGTTATTTCAGCCAATTTATTGAACAAACTTTGGGCATTCGTATAGAGACACTTTATTGAGCTTTTAGCATGTAAAAACGAGTCAGTAACAGTATTTATTGGTCCGACGCTGTCGACGTCGGACATTTGTCGTTTTTTGATGCAAGTTGAGATATTTTCACTGGCGACTTTGAGTCAGACTCGGATGCCTTTGCAATGGAAGGCTGCAATTTGACTTCAACAACTTTGGGATTGCACAATCTAACGTTATCGGGTAATCTCTTTCTGTATAGTTTCAGTTCGGATCGGACAGCATCTGCCATACTACTTGACAAAAATGTAATCTTGAGTGGATTTGAACATTTTCCTTGATAGTTTGGTGAGCAAGGTATTCGGTATGTGTCGACGACTACAGAATTTGAAAAGCCCATAGTCTCGGCAATAAATGACCACTGTTTACGATCGTGGTCTTTTCTTTCGTAAACCGTTTTGGCTGCTGTATTTTCAGGAACATCGAGCAGAATAATACTCCTTGATGCTGCTTGATCCCGACCATTGGGTGTTCGTTGCCTTTCCCACCAAGGTACGTCAGCATGTATACGTTGGTGTGAGTCACTTTGTGTTTGGAGCAAATACGAATTGAATAGGACATTTTCCATGTCCCTTACATTATTCCAGTACGGTGAGTTAAAACATACACGCAGCCACTCAGTGACAATAAAATTTCTCTAATCGCGTATAAGCTGTCGCCGATATTTTTATTCTGTACAGTGTCTGTTCCAATTGGAATGCCCTCCCCGAAACTCTTGTCATCGCTCCCAGCGTCGAGACGTTCATTCCAAATTTGGACACTTATTTGTTGCGTAACGATTTGACGACATCGGGGTATTGATTCATGGTAAGTGGCACGGAGATGACTGAATGAAAATGAAAAAAAGTGTTCAACGCGACATTACATGATTATGCGTTATTCCTTCTCATGAACGAATACTTACTATGCAATGGTAATTGTGAAGTGATGTACATTTTGTGACCATGAATTCTTGAATCTTATTATATCTAGAATCATAGGTCAACAAAAATCAACGTATGCAAATACCGATTAAGTGCCACAAACAAGCAGGTTGTCCACAAGTAGAATGTATGTCATGTATGAAGGAACAAGCACAGTTCGTAATCATGGTTGAACAAGACTCACTCATGTAGGCCGTGGAACGAGCTAAAACAATGGGATCTTGCGAATAGGGTTGAACACGACTCATTATTTGAACGTAGCAAAAGCAATGATGTGATTCTTCATTCACCCAAAACATACATATTAGATTATTGTATACACTCAGCCACTCAGCAACATTACAAAATTCCCCCATACTTCCTTTATCTTCTTGAATATCGAATTCCCGTTCACGTTTGTTTCCTTTGGAATGACCTCCCCGATTCTATGAGGACTGCGCCAGCGTGAAAGATCATTTCGACACGGGGGAGAAGACTGGATTTACACCTGCGTAGGAACGCATGCAAAGCTGTCTGCAGAGGGATGATATGCGGGTAAAAAGCTTGCTTGACAAGACCCACAAAATGTACAGCGGTCGGTACTGGTTTAAAAAATATCAAAATATTGTTATAGATTATTGTCAAAGGTGAAAAACATACTTCTCCATGTGGACATCTAGCGATTTCTTGAAAACCTCAATGGTTCCAGATTGAACCACATGAGTAGGTAAACTGTTCCACAATTGCACATTGCGAACAGAAAATGCATATTTGCGGCAGTTCAACCTGATATGCTGTTGGTAAAGTTTAGAATGGTGGCCTACTGGATGCCGGCCACTCCGTGGACGTAATCTATATCGATTTCTCAAAAGCCTTCGATCGTGTGAATCACGAAATACTTTCGTCGAAACTACTCACCTACGGAGTACAGGGTAAACTCCATGCATGGGTTAAAGAATGGTTGATATCTCGTGAGATGTACGTGAGAGTCAAAAACGAACTATCCGAGTCGATTAAAGTTGCCCGTGGTGTCCCACAAGGATCAGTCCTCGTACTGCTTTTGTTTTTAATATATATAAACGACTTGCCTACTGTATTACAGTCGTCCGTGATTATTTTCGCTGATGACGCAAAGCTTTGGCGCAAGATAGACTCCACAGACGACACACAGAACCTGCAACGGGATCTCGATATGATTCACACTTGGTCCATAGACAACGAAATGCCCCTGAATGCTTCGAAATGCAGCCTATTGTCTCTCAACAGCAAGTCGAGCAATGAATATTATCTTGGTCGCACTGTTATCAAACCCGCCTCCTCCGAAAAAGATTTAGGTGTGATTATCCAATCAGACTTAGGAAACTCAATGCAATGTCGACTGGCTGCCTGCAAAGCTGAAAAGAACTTGGGTCTCCTTAAAAGAGTCCTAGGTTCGTTTGACCCCAATATTGCCTGCAAATTGATTTCAACGTACATCCGTCCTCATGTTGAATATGCTATACCGGCATGGGATCCTTGGTTGAAAAAAGATATTCTGCTATTAGAAACTCCACAGCGCAGAGCGACAAAACTCGTCCTGGGACTATCAAATTCTCCATACGAAACGCGACTTAAATTATTGAATTTGCATTCGGCTGAATACAGACGGAAACGAGGAGCACTTATCTTCATTTGGACAGTGCTTAATCAAACAAATCATCCTTGCGGTCATTTGTTTCATCTTTCCCATAACACACATCTGCGAGGTCACCAATTAAAACTTTACCAACAGCATAGCAGGTTGAACTGCCGCAAATATGCATTTTCCGTTCGCAATGTGCAACTGTGGAACAGTTTACCTACTCACGTGGTACAATCTGGAACTGTTGAAGTTTAAAAAATCACTAGATATCCCATGGAGAAGTCTGTTTTTTTATGTTGAAAATAATCAAAACAATATTTTGCTATTTTTTACCATCCGACCCGATGTACTTTTGTGGGGGTTCTTGTCAAGCATTAGCTTTTTCTTTTACCTGCATATAATCTCTAAATTAAATCTATGATAAGTAAATGTTGTCCTTATGGTAAGATGAAACAACCGACGCAAGGATAATTTTTAGATTAAGCACTGTCCAAATGAATATTAGTGCTCCTCGTTTCCGTCAGTATTTGAGCAAATCCCTATTCTAATTCACATTTTGTTTTGAATACTTAGAAAATCCCAGGAAAGTTTTGTCGCTCTGCGCTGCGGTTTCTTAAAAGCTGACTACTTTCTTCCAAACCAAGGGATCCCATGCCGTTTAGCATATTTCGATACGAGGATGGACAATATTGGGGTCAAACGAACCTAGGACTCTTCTAAGGAGACCTGCGTATTAACTCATGGTATGTGTTCAAATGGACTAAGCGTGACATTATTATTGGTTATTGGTTTTTTCATTTGTCACGATAAATTCTTCAATCTGGAAGGTCTAATCTTAAATGCTGCCGGTTCGCCATCATATGTTCATGTCATCAGCTGGGGAGGAGCAGATACAGCTCTTGGCTGCTGAACGCAGATCACGCCGCCGGCGTGAAACTGACGCCCTACTACCGAACTCCGATCATCTTTGCCAGCGTTGCGGGAGAGATTGTTCCTCACGAATCGGACTGTTTAGTCATTCAAAAAGCTGTAAAACATGAACAAATCATGCAATTGTGATGTACATCCATGGTCGACATCGACCGACGGAGGCCAACAACAACATCAGCGAAAACACCATGGTTAATCAAAGAATCATGAAAAACGTTTATAAATCAATAATGTATCGATCGGATCCCCGGCAGTTCACACCACGATCGAGAGAATGCAACTCGGCTTACTCAGAGTAAATTTCGGACGTTTACCACTGCAACTCATTCTCAAAGATACACAATACGTCTAGTTGTGAACCATAAAGTACAAGCTCGGACACCATTGATGGAAAAGACATCTCGTTCATCGCAATGATCTATCATAAGACAAGTAAAATGATTACTGGATTGCATAATATACCAGCAGCGAGTGACTAGACTTGAATTTAATTCAATGTTCCAAAAAGCACACAGCTTTACAAAAATTAGAGAATAATATGGGAATTACGAATAACATAGGTAGTAAAAATGGGATTTAATTGCTTACTGATCAGTTCAGGAATCAGGTAAAAATCCGTAGGGCTGAAATTGTTTTCAACCGGTTGGATGGGGTAAAGATGTATAGTTTACTTCGATGCATGGGTTCAAAGCTGTAATGGTGTAGAATATATAGGTTCAATGTTTGGATTGGTCGACATGAAATTGTCCAAGTTTGATTTGAATATATCCCAGTTGGGTGAATGTGCAACGTTACGGGGTAGGGAGTTCCCGGTAAAAAATACACGTACTGAATAAAAATGCTTCGCCGGCTTCGTCTCGAGTCGGGAATAAGTACTGTATAATTATGACTCCGGCTTGTTCGTGGTGGTAGTCGTGTGAATAGTTTATTTAGGGGATGGTTGGGTGTATGCAGTATATTGAACATAAGAATCAAATCACCTCTAAGACGGCGGTAGCGAGAGTCGAGGAGGTTGAACCTTGTTATACGATCTCCGTGTTGTTTGTGCTTCAAACCACGTACGAGCTTCGTTGTGCGCAATTAAGCGGAGGCACATCCTAGCTGACGTAATCCATACTGGGGTCCACCCACTCAGACACCTCTTTAAGATTGGTTCCAATCTCTGAACACGCAGTCTCAACCTGAATCTTCAAACCACGCATTCTTTGAAGTTCGTGTATGCTTTTTGTGGAACAGTTTACCGCGAGAAATTGTTTCCTCAGCAAGCAAAATGATATCCTTTGTTGAATAATATTATGAATAATACTGAAATCCGTTAGCGCGCACACACATTTGGAAAAACAAATTATGCAAACACATAACTTTGATCGAAATTTCCTCTCTCCCTGTTATAATTATAATTACTTTTGCTCCTCCTTTGAGACAGATGGACTCAAACATTGATGTACGATTTACTTAACTTTATATGTTTATCCTATGGTATTCAACAGCTATAGGCTTTTTTACAATAAATCTTGATCTTCAACCTTGATCTGCACAACTACCTCTCAATGTAGTGACCCTTTGGTGCGATGTACCTTTTAGGAACATTTTTCTTGACCTTATTCAGATTTACTTGATGCATTCATTCCTTGGGCACAGAATGTAACACACCACTTCAGATTTGTACAGGTAAGCCTTTCCTAATACAACAGAGATCAATTTATTACACTCTTCCTGAAATTGCTCTTGCAAGTTATAAATTTGTTTAGTTGAAGAGCTCCACTAATTGTATTTTTAATCATGGATTAAATGGAAGCTTTTTCACTTTAAGTACCCGCTCGAATCAAGCAAGAACTCGTTTTTAAAATGGACCGTTTTTCCACTAGCCTACCATCCTCATCTTCTACAGAAAAACTTCAGCTTAGAAGATTATTTTTTACAGATGTCAGCATCAATATTTGATTACAATTCATCCTTCATTCGGTTGATCAAAATCGATTTTATTGATCTGTCGGGCCAATATGAGTAACACTTAACTAAATATTGATTAGCAATTCAGTCATTAGTTTGTCGAATGGCGATGCGAATGCTACGCTTTTCCAACTTGCTGTTCCTGTTTTCCATTTTGCATAACGCATTTGGAATTGAAAAAACCCGGGGTGCATTAGGACCGAAGATTTTCACATTTGTGCACGGGGATGATCGAGCAAAAATGGATTTTTCCTCCGCCGATTCGTATTGTCGACAATTTGTCGGATCCGACTCAGAAAGCGCCGCTCCCGCCGGTGTGATTGACGGTGGAAACTGGATGACCCGTAACGACGCGGCGAACAATGTCCACAACCGCAGTGGTGATAGCGACTTGGTGTTGGAAACGCGACTGGCATCGTTACACTCGTTCCCGGAAAACCTGGCCTTGGTGAAATGGATATCGAAACAAGAGAAGCGATCGTTTTGGATTGGAGCCACGATAACCAAGACGTTGAACGAGTATTTGCGACCAATCTTCGTGCTGCATTGGACCGACGGTAGTCAAGGTGATTTTAGCTTCCTCCGTTTACCGAGTGATGAACTATCCGATATAAGAGTTGGTGAAAAGAAGTGCGTCTCGGTGGATTATCTTTCCGGGCAATGGGGTGTGCATTCGTGTGAGGAGAAAAAGTATTTCACCTGTCTTACTGTCCCGGTGCTGCGACCGAAGCCACGTAAACGTCGAGAACTTCCCGAGAAGAAAAAGCCGATGAATGCAGGTTTGTGGTCAGTGTACAATCCACCCAAGGGAAGTGGAAGACAAGCGAATCGATTGAGTGCAGATGAATTGAGTCAATTGTTTTCGTAGATCATCGTTACACTTTGTGTTGTGTTCTCTGATAAACATTTTGTTCTTTGTTATTGTTTAAATGTTCAGTATCCATGTATGGGGGTAGGTTATATGCTCTACTGGATATTTTTTAGTTTGGTAGCATCGGTCAGATGAAATTGGTAGTGAATGCTCGAACTATCTTTGCCATCCTTCAACCCTGCGTGACCAGTAGGCTCTGAGCAAGACGTCAACCTCCAACGTCATCGCACAGTGATCATTCCATGATCGGTGTTGCTTTTTGCTTACATTCACCCGTTTTTTTTTCCCAACTGGCATTAAATATTTTTGGTAAAGCCTTTTTATCCGATTATCAGATCTCGGAACTTCGAACTCAAGATTCAAGATTCAATATTCCAGAATTTAATGGTGACACAAGGCCATAACTTCACAATTACATATCATAGTAAATATTTCGTTCAGGACAAAGCCGATATAAACATGTCAATTATCAGTAATAGTCCAGTTGCATCGCCGTCAATACGCAGTGCCGTTAATCTTATGCAACAAATAGGAATCCAAATTTTAATATATTTATATTTTATATATAGATTCTATTCATAGATGCTGATGGCGGGTTAAAGCTATGCTTTACAAGACCCACAAAAATGTACATCGGGTCGGATGGTAAAATATCAAAATATTGTTAGATTATTGTCAAACACAAAAAACATACTTTTCCATGTGGATATCTAGTGATTTTTTGAAAACTTCAACAGTTCCAGATTGTACCACATGAGTAGGTAAACTGTTCCACACTTGCACATTGCGAACGGAAATGCATATTTGCGGCAGTTCAACCTGCTATGATGTTGGTAA